>JAHBCN010001109.1:0-130975 GCA_019359885.1 Listronotus oregonensis
ATAATAATATATATATATATATATATATATATATATATATATATATATATATATATATATATATATATATATATATATATATATATATATAAAATATATAATTATTTGAAATTCTATTTAATTATATATTATAGTAAAAACTGAGTACTTGTAATATAAAAAAGGTATAATATTATATATAAATATAATATATATATATATATATATATATATATATATATATATATATATATATATATATATATATATATATATATATATATATATATATATATATATATATATATATATATATATATATATATATATACCCCAAGAGCTATTGCCACTATTTTAGGTAACATGGCGTCTTTTCAGGCACCTAGATAGAACTTTATCTAGGCAAATAGAGCTATTTTAAATAATAAAATTTTAATTGTATTACTAAGCCTTCCTTTGCTGTTATTATCTGAGCAGCTATAATCTTATTTGATATTTAGAAACTTTAATGCTCTTTTTAATGGTGTATCATTATATAAGTTTTATTTTAATCTGGTCATAATTATTTGCATGTAAACAAATTGATGTCATCCTTTCTGACTTCTTATATATCAATATTTTTGTACTTTTCAAAAAAACCTTCGTTTAAATCTTATAACTAATTCTAAATCTAAATAAATCATAATTTTACACATCTTTTATGGCTAATCACAATCTTTTTTTATTAAATATATTTATATCACGAGACAGATGGTTTCTTTCCCCATCTTTTGATATTTAGTTTGTTAGGTTTTTTATTACGGCCAGTTATAGCATCATTGGATGTCAAAAGCAGGGGTTTCACTAATTTTTAAAATTGTCCTTTTTCTTATTAAAATCCAAACACTTTTGTTATTATGCGGTCAAAACTTATTTTATACTTAAATCTACCTTATTCTAACTTTGCCTAGGGTTTATCATGCATTAATGTTTATTTTGGTCACTATTATCACAACCCTCTGTATATTTATAAATATCTTGTTATAATATGATAATTAAATTAGCATGACATATTTATTTTATACATTTGGCCTTCCAATTACGTTTTTAGACTTATTACAGTCAAGAATATTTTTCTCCGATATTTTCCGAAGTGAATTTCTGTGTTTTTTATTTCTTGTGTATTTAAAGTTTACAAAATGTCTCATTCTGTTTATCATAGGTACCTTATGACTTTTCTTGGTACTAATTTATATATATATATATATATATATATATATATATATATATATATATATATATATATATATATATATATATATATATATATATATATATATATATAATAATATATAATATATATATATATATATATATATAATATATATTATTAATAATAATATATATATATATATAATATATATATAATATAAGCTTTTCACCAAAGAAATTATTTTAAACTAATTGTTTTACTTTTAATTCGAATTGGATATTTTCTAAGTCCCCAAAAGAGGTGCAAGGGGTACTTATAGTCCTTTAGGGGAAAAAATATTTTTTTGGTCGTGAAAATGGCTATTGATCCAACATTTTAGGCAAAAAGCACAAAATATTTATGTTTGCATTTTTTTTATTGTTCAATATTTTAGGGATGATTGAGGGTTGTTTCACTTTCAGTGAATTATACTAAAATTTAATTTAGGCTCGAATAAATATAATGTCATGAAAAAAACATATTTTTATCAATATTAAATTATTTGTATAAATTTATTTAAGATTATTTTTTAAAAACCTCTAAAAAGTGTGTTTTTGTCCTTTTAGGGGTAACGCCGAGGTTCAAGGGCTTTGGAACTCCAAAATTCGGAATCAGCGACCCAAAAAACGTACTCTAGTATTTCTAGGTGCCTAAAAAGCATTTTCATAAGTTTTTTTAGAAGATTTTTTTGCATTTTTTGAGGTGCTGCCAGAATTGCCGAGCTGCGAGACCCCAAAATTTGTTATCAGCGACTTAAAAAACGTACCTTCAAGGTAATCTCCACTTACAGCGAAATTGGGCACTCAGGACCTGCGTTTTGAATGAACTCATACGGTGGCATATAAATAAGTATAATGGGTTGATTATAGTAGTTGTAGCAAGATAAAATTGCAGTCTTGTTGAATTCAAATTCATACTTTTTTTTATGCTTATGTAGGACCATGGAAGCATTTTTTGTATATTTATGACCATTCAGTCTATATTCCAGATATTTATTTGTCAACCCATGTATTTTTTGGGCAATTTATTTAGCGTAAACTAAATTTAATTTTATTGTTTTAATGGTACTTTACTTTGTAAGAAAGTGGAGGCGGGACAAAAAAGATTTTGGCTGTGATTTAACTTTATAGACAATTTATGAGTATACGGCATGGCAATATATTTAGTTTTGTCGGTTGTTTGTATATTTCGATCAATGCTGTTGTTAAATTTGTGGATTCGTTGTTTTTCCAAATGCGTCGTATAATGTTAACGGGGTTGGTTGTTAACTTAAATGGTTTTTACTTTTTTTAATTTTTGTATTCGGGGAAGGTTAAAGAGATATTTATATTTTTTGTTTTTTTGGACGGTTGAAATTGTAAACTAAATACCAAGTTGGCTTTGTATACCATTTTGTTTTAAGTATGTGATGTGATGTTGCGACTTATTGTTACATCCAAAAAATGTAACTGTTTATTTTCTTCTATTTTAAAAGTAAATTGTAATTTAGGGTGGAAATTATTAAAATATTTCAAATTATCAATAATTTTATTTTTATGTACTGCAGTTATGAAGTCATCCACATATTTTTTTAAAAATAAAATGTCATAATTTAAGTTTATTATCATGCTCTTTTCCTAATGCTCCATACGATCTGCGTCGGAGTTAAAAAAATAGAAGCACCCATTGCGCAACCATCATTGTTAATAAAATTTATTTTTGTATTAAAAGTAATTATTAGTAGAGGTTAGATTTAAAGCTTTAATGAAATTAATAAAAGATAATGTACGTTTTTTAAGAATTTTTTATTTACTCTCAATAATGTTAGTCCTTAGATCACATGACGTCAAGAGATAATAATGCGTAATTATTGGTATTTTAGTTGCGTTAGTAAACTTTTTAATGGCGAAAGAAACCTATGTAATAGCCGCTTTGTAAAACAATTTGATAAATACTTATAGTGGAGTATTTTGAAGGAAAGTCGCTTGGTTATTAAGAAAAAAAACCGGCGTAAAACTAAACCAGACTTAGTGGGATTCTTTAATAAGGTAATTGTGTTTACGAAATCACTTTTTACGACATTTTTTAGTGGTCGAGAAATTTTTTATTTCGAAAAAAACCAAAAAAATCTGTCTTCAATGAAACACGTGTTTTAACATCTCCACTGCTATATCTTTAATAATATTTATGATATCAGGTTAATTTTTTTTAGATTAATGTAGACACAATAGCGCTTCGAACAACGTACCACGTGAAGCTGATTCTTTTTTTGTTTAATTTTTAAAATGGTAGGAAACTCAAAATTGTTATTTTCAGTAGCGTAACTTTAGGCAATCGAGAAAAAAGTTTATTATTGAAAATTATACATACCTACATGCTGCGTACAAATTGTAGCTAATGTTTAAAAAAAGTTTTTAAAATAAAACATTCCTATGTTCCCTTTATAGTATTGAGTCAGTGATATTTTTTTAATGGGCGAAAGTCACATTTTTGCGCGCTCGGCTTAGCAAGCCGGCCGGGCGACTGCAATAATCTTATACGGTCTGGTGGGCGTGTAGTAGTTTGTTTTATCAACAGGTTAACCCACCTTATTAGTAGGTTTATTAGACTTTTTTTATTGGGTGTTGGTAAAGAAAACCACCCACGGAATTTGTTATTTTTTGATTATACATTCAAGAGTTCATTATTTTTAAAACACTTTGAGCAACAAAAAATTGCGGATGCTTTATGTCTTTTAATTAAATTTGAGAAACATATAGTACATAAAATATAAACTAGGGCTTTGCTAAACTTTTTTTTTTAAACAGGAATATATAATTTTTGATCACAATTTCGGCTATGGCTTGAGAATGCACCTTCGGCCTCGCCTCATCCCGGAATCCATCTTTCAGGCCCTATAGAGGCCATTTTTGGCCCCTAGGGCCAATTCCAGACGTGAATGGCCATTTCTGAGTTTGGAATTGGATTCAGCGTCGAAAAATACATGGGAGTACATATGTCCGACCCACTGGTCCAAACATTTATTTTTTTGGGGGGGCTGTGTAATATTTCCGTATGGAATGGTATGGTAGTTATTTAGGCACTTCATTATTAGCATTCTTCGTAAATTACATCCATTTCTGCCTCAAAGTCTTTAATAATGTTATTGCAGGAACGAGATTTACAACCCTTACAACATTTTAGGCCTTCTTTTACACAAGGACATGTTGGAAATTCAATTTTGGGTTGACATAAAGCCATTGCACTACGTAGTATGGCAGCAGCTAGTAATAAAGTTTGAATTTTGGACATTTCTTTAGGTCGTAAAAGATCTATCTGGACATCACTACCAATACTTGCAAAAGAGGTAGATATTGTCGAATTATTTTTGGATAGGTTCGAGGCAGTATTGGGAACCATTTTCCTATTTTTGTGCGATTTTATGGTTCTTTCAGATATGTAGTGGTTGTAACATAATTTATGATATTTCGCATCAAACGCAAATAAATCTTCATAGCCACTTAATTTAGATATCATATTAATGTCATTTCTATTCTTAGCAGCTTTATTAATTTTTTGATAGGTAGCTTTTTCACTACCTAAAAAGATTCAGTACTATGTAAAGAAATAAATACCCTAAACATTATTTATAAGGATAAAATTTGTATTTTGTTTCATTACAAAATATAAACTAATATAATGGTACCAACTATACTATGTAAGTACATATTAATATTTAAATTATTGGTTTAAAAAGATTTTTTATTAAACATTTTTTAAATATTGAAACTATGACATTTAATTTTAGTGCCACAATAATTTGAAGGATCGGCGCCACTGTCTGATTGCAAACTGTGGTACTAATTTTGAGAATTTGTGTAAGATTTACGACAGTCTATATGATATTTTATTTTTATGTCGCCATTTAAAATACCATTTTTTTGACAATTTTTTTTTGCTACATTGTCTTCCTTTTTTTTTCACTTGATAGTAATGATAACAATCCTTGTATTCTAGGTCTTTCTATCACAAATTTGTATCCATCATACACAATTTTCTTACAAATAATGCGCTTCATTGTTTTAGAATTTTTAATACATACAGCACACTCTAAATTTCGACAACCACCACTACTAATGTATTATTACGCACGCTATCCGCATGCGAGGTCTATTGGGTCCCGATGATACCTTTTTAAGTCTGAAAAAAAAATCGCTGTTTCCAAACGATACGCTCTAGGAAATTTTTTTTAAAACTTTTATTATTTGGCTAAATTTTTTTCGCTGCATGTATGAAAATATTTTCAAAAATAAAAAAGTTTATCGATTAGTAAAAAAAAATATTTTTAGTTTATCTGATTTTTAGAGGAATGAAAGTGCGAATTGTGCCCAAACAGTTTATGAGGTTAAAAGCGCTACAGTGTGGGCTTTAATTTGACGCAAAAAAAAATTGGTTTCTTTGATAGTTTTAAAGTTATGGCGGTGGAAACAAAAAAAAATCAATTTTTCTATAAGTTAAAAAAAAAACACTTTTAATTAATTTAAAAAGTTCGAGACCACAAAAAAATGTCGTAAAATACGATTTCATGTGCCCGGTGACATACGTTCTCAAGAAAAAAACGACACGATAGACTTACGGAATCGCTCCGCTATTAGATAATTTATATAAGAAAGACTGAATGTACAAGACAATTGGTCTGAATAGTAAGCCTGTTTTGGATTTCCATAAATTTTAGGTGCTATAGCATTGTGGGTCCAAAGTTTGTGGATTGTCTTTAATAAATTGCTCTGTCTCGCTTAGCTTTTTTAAACATAATTTTAAAATATATTAGTCTTGTTTGTGTCTAAGATTAATTTTTGGTTAGTTATTTTATTATATTTGCAACATCAGCTCTGATGTGTCCTTTAATCTTGTAGGTTTATTATAAAAGCACTTCACGCGAACGATGTACTTAGAAGAGGGTAATTCTTTATTTGAATTAATGGCAAGTAAGTTTTTTTTTACCTAAATCTATTAATTTGCCACGTCATTACGAATTTCAGTATTTCTTGGGATATAAGTTTAGTTATGTTTTCTTGGTTTTTCAATCCAATTTTTTTAAAAAGTATTTTATATTTTATAATCTCACACTCAAAAAATGTATTTAGTGTGTTTTCGAAAATATTTTTTTTACGTTTATTTTTGTTTTCTTTAATTAATTTTTTTTTATTAATCTTTGTGACAACTCACGAAGGACTTGCATATACATATATACTATATACTAGACATATACATATACATATATACTCCTAAGTACCAGAGTACCGTGAGTGCCGGGTTTTTCGATGTTTAACCCATCTTTTTTGCCCCAGTTCCGTCAACGCTGCCCAAGCACTGAAACATGCAAATATTGCATTTCACAGCACCTTTTAGACAACGCGGTAGTGCCACCATGGACGTTATTTTAAATAACTACTACCTAAATAGAATCAAGAAGAACCAAAATTACGTTTTGCGTAATATCGCTGAAACCGTTTTAGGTAGGTTATCTAAATTTGGCCAACTTTCTTATTTTTTAACCTAATATGTAGCTGATTTTCCAAATTTGGTAAATTTGTTCAAGGGCGTTACATAGAGGATAAGTGCCTGTTATAATATGCCCACATTTTTTTTGTGTACCCCAGTATTTTAGCACCAAATAATGAAGCCTTCGTTGTTTCTACACATAAAAGGATTTCTAGGCCGATATTTATATTTTGGCCTATTTTCTAGTAAAATCATTAAAAAGTTATTATATTATCCATTAAAAATAAATCAACGAAAATGTATTAATAGACGGCCATGAATTGACATGTATATGTTTTGGTTGTCATTTTTGCATTTTTCTTCTTCTTTTAGGGTTGTACTAAGTAACTTATGACTGAAATTCCTTTATGGCTTTCGTATAGCAAGTAACAAAGGCTTAAATTGGCTTTGCACAAAAACGTATTGTTAGTCGATATTTGTACCCTGTATACAAAGGTTAAGTACATGTTGTCCAGAAAATACGTGTACACCATTTGATGGCAGACTTTGGGCGTCAAAATAAATCTATTTGAGTGAACTTAGCTATATCCCAAATTACTTTAATTAGCCTGCAGAGGGCGTCAAAAAATTAAAAAAATATTGGTTTTTCCTAAGTTTTTCAAAAACGTTCAAGTCGTTTTTAATAATTTTTGGTGATGAGTCTTGGGCTATAAATGACGTTTTTTGTTGGTATAGTTATTGACTGTACTTAACATGAAGTATTATAAACGTGACGTCATATTTAGCTATGTTTTGATTTTTTATGTCATTGATTTACTTACAAATCAGATACTTTTTTCTAGTAAAACAATGTCTTTCGAAGATTTTTTACCTATTGCAGGAATTTTTTTAAGAGTTGAAGAAGAACCAAGTACTAGTACACGGTTGGAAAGTGAGTTGGCGGTTTCTAAAACCATTGTAAATGATATTAAAAAAAAACAATAGTTGCACCCGTATCACGTCCAAACAGTTTAGGAACTTTTGCTCCTTAATCCTCCCCACCGGCTTCGATTTGGTCAATAGATTTAAAACAGAAAAATTTAGGATCTAAATTTGCCAGACAAATTAAATGAAATTATTTACCCTATTTTTTTGCAAAACACTTTGCCAATTCTTCTGGAATATTTGCACCTTTTAATTCAGCAGAGACTGTGGTATATGCATGATGGAGCGCCACCTCATTTTTCCGTGGCCGTTCGACGATACCTTCATGACCAATACCCTCATAGATGGATTGAAAGAGGCGATGAGGCACCAGTACGATGGCCACCACGTTCTCCGGACCTAAATATGTGTGTTTTCTTTTTTGTGGGGTACTCTTAAAACCGAAATTTATAAGACCCATGTCAACACGCGCAAAGAATTATGGCAACGAATTTTAAATACAAACAACCTTCCTAATAATCCCGAGATATTAAATAAAGTTTAAGTTCATTACTTGCATATTTGCTTAAATAATGTTTTGTTTTTATCTAGTTTTTTTTAAATATTAATAAAATATCTTGCCCTAGCACGTAATTGAAAACGATTTTTTCTGGCATAACCCCTTATCCTAGCAAAATTTTGCAAGAGATGAAAAATTTTTCAATTACATTGTTTTACTGATAAAAGAAAAAAATATCTGATTTGTCAGTAAATCAAGGACATAAAAAATCAGAAGATATAATTACCTATGACGTCACGTTTATAATATTACCAAAAATTATTTGTACGCTTTTGAAAAAATTTAGGAAAAACCGATATTTTTATTTATTTTTGACGCCCTCTGCAGGCTAATTAAAGCAATTTGGGATATAGGTTAGTTAGCTCAAATGGACTTATTTTGACGTCCGGAGTCTGTCATTAAACCTTGTACACGTATTTTTCGGACACCCTGAACATATTGTTTTTAAATAAAATTATTTTGGAAATATTACTCACGATTAGACAACTTAAATTTAATCTAATAAATTGTCATTTTTTTTATCTGTCATAATTATAAAACATGGTCTTAAACATTTCTAACTCGTTTTATTTGCTATAAAAAATATTTATTTAAAAACCTATTAAAAATTCTTTAGTTAAAAAAATGCTTAGATAAACCTTTGTTTCGCCTTATACACATTCTAGCTCTACGGCTTATACTTTGCGATACCCGAAGAACTTCAAAAGGTTTTGTCTTATTTTATTTCCAGCTTATGTGATCTTCTGAAGGAGATCTTTACAGGTATTCATTTCAGTTGCATAAACCGTATTGCACATATGGACCAAAAAATACAAATAAATTCCAACTTAATACTAGTAAGCAACCGATTAAAAAATATATTTCATGTATTTTTTAGATCTTATTTTGCAGCAACTAGCAGCAATAAACAAAACGTCCTAGGCTAGTCATGTGAAATAACGGTGAATAATTTTCAATTGGGAATATTTTTGATGCATAATATAATTTTTTTTAAATTATTTTCCGAGAAAATAGGTCAAAATATAAAGATCGACTAAGAATACCTTTTGAAAGTAGAAATAAGTTAGTATTGCACTTTGTATGTAACGTCTTTGGAAGAATTGACTTAATTTGGAAAAAACAACTCCACCAAATTTAGCTAGCCTGTCTTAAACAGTACCCGTAATATTTTGCAAAACGTGATGATAGCTATTTTAGAAGGCATGTTTATAAACTTTTTACATTTAAGGGAGTGCAATGAGTCCCAGAAATATTGCCAACTAGTTACGAGACATCCTATATTCCCATTAAAAAAAAACTTTAAAAAATTAAATTTCAATTTGCAACTAAAGTTCACTGTTAATGGGGCCCAATATATTTTTTTTCGAAAACAAAGCAAAATTGGAAAAAATATTTAAAGACAAAAAGTTATATTTTAAGTTATTTTATTTAAAAAAGAACTATGGAAATTGCAAAAAAGTAAGTGGCGTACATTTTTTTACAATTATTTTGGATAAGGTGTCCCCTGAGACGTCATTGGACTTAATAATTTTAATTTAAGAAGGCCTTCATTAGGTCCCTATTACTAGAAATTACACTGATTAATTTTAAGAAAATCGGCTACGTGGTATTTAAGATAATTTAAAAAAAAACTATGTTTTTCCACCCTGTATCTCAGAAAAAACTATATTTTCGGACCCATATTTATAGATTTTTTTTTTTAATATTTTTTAATAAGAAATTACCTTTTGAATTTTTTAATCACTCTGTATGTAGGTGTGTGTGTGTGTGTGTGTGTGTGTGTGTGATTGATAGAATGACCTATAAATAGGACACCGTTCTATTGTAGGAAATGATTTAGATAATTGACTTATGGGCTAAACTTACATTATAATCAAATAAATTTAAATAAAAATGGCTTTGTTTTAAGTCAGTTTTTTATTGCAAATGGTAACATTTTTATGTTAACAATAAATGTATTTGAATATTTTAATACTCTTTTTTACTAATATTGTCATAGGGTAACAGAAACTATTGTACTACGAACAATTATTATTGTATAATACCAAAGATAATACTACTACGCATAGATGGTTCATTTAAATGGTGCGTTCTGAATCAGTTCGGAGATATCAATGCTTCCGTAAATGCGAATAAAATTAAGTCGGTAACCCCTGCCCCAGCGAAACGAGGTACGAAACCATGTGCGAAGTTGCCAATGTCTGTCGCTTATACCTTATTCGGAATACGAAGTAGCGAAAGCGGGCGGCTAAACGGGTTGTGTATATTCTAGTCGCGTTTCATCACGCCAATAGTAAAGGCCTGTCGGCAACACTGTTTAACTTTCGTTCAAGGATTGAAATGCCTAGCACGAAAATCTTTCGATGGACATCGGCTCGCTTTAGCCAAAGTCCATTAGGGGTATCAAAAATATAGCATTGAATGGTTTATCTTATCCGTAGTAGTATTATCTTTGATGTTACTTAAGTCGATAATAACTGTATAGACTAAGTAGTATTATAGTTTAAATACATAATAATTTTTAGATAATTATAGTTGTTCCATTAATTTTTTCAGCTGCACATTTGGTAACGTCAGCAACAATTTTGGCAGCGTCGACTTCCAGATCGGCAACGACACTTATACTGCAAAGGACAAGGGAAGGCAAAGCTTTGAGAACACACAACTTTATCTTTTCAAGGTAGTCTGTAATTTTTACGGAAAAAGACGCAATTTCGGCTGTGATATCCATAGTGACACCCTCTAAACATATTGCCTCTTGCGGTTTAGGTTTAGCTTCACATGTTTTAATTTGGTTACCTGCGAAGTAAAAAAATAATAAATTAAACATTATTTTTTTCGTTGGTTATAATATTTCTATCAGATGTGTTTCGCGATTTTTAAATAAAGAAAAAAGGGGAAGAACGGGCTTACACCACCGATATTTAAAAAGCGTTTAAGGCCAACTTCGGTATTTTTTTTTGGCCAGACTCCAAATTATTCAGTTAAACTATTGTGCTATTAAAATAATATATAGTGCGGTTTTCAAAAGTCCGCTTCCTTCCCAAACTTTTAAACGGAACGGGATATCGAAGTTTGAGAAAATTCGGGTAAAAGTGTATCACTAAAAAACAATTTTTTGGCATAAAAATATTCCGGTAACGTGACCTAGTGCCAAGAAGGCATTATCAGCTCTTTTTTCAAATAGAAATGGGTTTACGTAACAACTCGTTTTAAAGGCCCTTTGATTCTCTACCCAACACCGCTTTGTCTTTGAAAATCGGCCTGGTCATTCCAAACTAACAAGCGTTTGAAATTTAATTTCAATATTTTATAAATAAATAACAATAAATTAATTGCAACCGAACCATAACTTCTTTACTAATTTAATTGGCATGCACCTTTAACGTGCTAAAAAATGTGGGACATTGTATTATTTTAAGTTGTATTATTTTTTTTTGTAAAGTGTTTTAAATACTTTAATTATTTTGCATAAGAATATTAACAATATTTTAATGTTAATAGGCTGTGGGTATTAATCACATCAGCACTTTTGGAAGTTACTACTTGTTTTGATAGCCTTTTGAGTCTTTTTATGATTTTAAATTCCCCGTTTTCGTACTTCAGAAAAAAAAAACAAAAGCAATTTTGCTTTTTTTTTTTATACTGAAGCTGGGCGTAACCATAGATAACCTTACTTTAGATATGTAATCGCTAATCGCATTTATGGCAAGTTTACGCTAGCGCGCACTAAACAAACGATAAGGTTATCCAGCATGCGTATTTGAAATAAAGGACTAGTGCCGGACTGAAATTTCTATAAATCATTAATTAATTTATATTCATAATTTTTTTTTCTAATTTTAAGATAAAAAGTGACACTTTTCAAAACTCATTGACGTTATCAAATATCTTAGTTATCATAACTAGTTACAAACAGTATGATATTTGACAACGTCAATGAGTTTTAAAAAGTTTTTTATGTTTTAAACCTTAATTAAAAAGAATTATATCATATTTAAAATTAGAAAAGCTATTGTGTAAAACGCGTTGGGAAACACTATTTTTCATAACTTATATTCTTTTGCTCTGGTCGTTACGAAAAAATTGAGCTTTTCCTAACTGGTTGCACAATTTTTTTTTCTATATTTAGATACTGATTTTTTTTTATTTTGCGTTTCTACACATAAATAAGTTATGTTAGGTAGTAATATAAAAAATAAGGTAACAAAATTAATGATACAAAATTTAAATAGCAAAAAATAGGGGCTAATAAAAGATAGGATTTGTTTCAAGACCCAGTCTTTGTACCGCTGTGAAACGGTTTTGAAACTATTAGAATCGATTAAACGCGTGAGTGTCTACTTTACACGGTTTTATGTCAGTTTAAAAACGACGAAGTTTAAACGCTTTCTGTATATTTAAAAGGTTCTGCTTTGCGTGGGAATCAGTAAAGAGATCGTGTAATAAACTGTCTCCAATCGTTAAGGAATGGGTTTATTTGACTGGACTTGCATATGGCCGTACAATAAACGTTTTTTGCGAGATTGTAACAAACTTAAAAACAGAAGAAAAAAAATATAGGTACAAATAACGTTAACTCTTTTCCTGCTTAGACTTATGTTTTCGATAGGTAAAGAAAATTATAATAGATAAGATATTGTAAACATCTTAAATGAATTTATACAAAACGAGAATACATTTACTAGAAGCATCCTTGCCGTTTGGCAGTGCGAATAAGCCTGCAAGAGAGAAAAAATAATCATCGTATAACCTTTCTACGTGGCTTCAAAGTGTCGATTTATCGACGAGGAGAGGCCGACCGGGTGGTGCGTCGCCGAGCGGAACATAGGAAATCCCATGTAAATTTTTAGGGGGTTAAGTATTGACTCCCCTCCCGCTCAAAGGATCCTCACCTTGACGAAGGCAACAGCCAGGTGAGCGGGCTTGCGTGTTCCAATTACTTTTAGAGCCAGACCGATTGGGCCAGCCATGCGGGTGGGTCTAAGAGGAGGAACCAGACTAAGAAGGATCCAAACCCCAATCCAGTGGCGTTATGCGACCCGTACCGAAGAATGGATGGCACCGGGGTCAAAAAGTGTGGTGAACGGATCCTCTGGGATACAGCGCGACCTTCCAGAGTAAATAACCTTACGCCTGAGCAGGGGCATCGCAGGCGCTAAACAGCTCTTCTCCATTACTGGTGGGATCCTTATGGACGACCAAGAAACCTCTATCGTGGAGGTCATGACGGAACACGATATCACTGTCGTGGAGTTCATGACGGATCACGATAGCGAAACACATTCCACTCCATAGGCCGTTACGATGCCAGGACGGAAAATCAGGGTGCTGCAAGCCAACCTGCAGTATAGCAAGGCAGCAACAGCAGTCCTTGCAAACGCTATAAGGAACTATGACGTGGCCCTCATACAAGAACCCTGAGTCTAAGGAGGAAAGGTAAGAGGTTTAGGGGACGTGGGTGGAGAGCTAATATACAGTAGAACATCCGACGTACCCAGAACGTGCATAATAGTCAAAAAAAACATAAAGATACTACCACTAACTGATTTCTGTTTCAGAGACCTGGTAGCTGTTAAAACTAGGTCAGGGGATAGGGCCATGCCGAAGGAATTAATTTTCGGATCGGCATAACTACCCTATGATGACCCAGACCTACCACCAACCAAGGAGATGGAAGACCTGGTGAGAAGCTGTAAAGGAAATGGATCGCAGCTCAACCTAGGATGCGATGCAAATGCACACCATATCATCTGGGGAAGCACGGACACAAACCCACGAGGTGAATCTCTACTACAATTTATTAATGCAAACAATTTGGACATATTAAATGTAGGCAATAAACCCACTTTTATAAATAGTAGACGAAAAGAGGTACTAGAATAACACTAGCTACAACCTACGTTGGAAGCAATGTTATCAACTGGCATGTATCTGAGGAAATAAGTTGCTCAGATCATAGACACATGAACTTCACGATAGGGAGACATGAACCTACGGAAGAAACATATCGCAACCCTCGAAAAACGGACTGGGAAGCCTTTAAGGCAGACCTGGAATCTACCTTGAGAGGGACAAAGCGAAAAATAAACAACACACACGACCTAGAAATAACGGCGGATCAAATACAGGACGCCATTATTTCTGCGTACAATGAAAACTGCCAGCTGGTAATAAAAAAGTACTCGAGAAATGTGCCCTGGTGGAACGAGGAACTCACCAAACTAAAAAAGAGGGCAAGGAGAGAATACAACAGGGCATCATCGGATAGGGAATCATACAAGAAGGCCCTTACCGAATACAACAAGGCATTGAGAAAACCTAAAAGAGATTCATGGAGAAGGCTCTGTGAGGAAATCGAAGGAACTCACGAGGCAGCTGCAGGTGGATAGACTGCATGCTTAAGAGCAGATCAGTATATACTTCAATTCTTGAAGAAACTTTTGTAGCTCGGGTTGAGCGAGGATGTCCGTAAGGAAAAGTTCTGTCCCCACTGGGGGGCACCAAACATTGGGATATGCAGACGATCTCGTCATTATGGCTCAAGGAAAATTTAACAATACGGTTAGGGATAAAATGCAACAGGCCCTAAACGCAGTTACCAGATGGACGAGAAAGGAGGGACTAAACATAAACCCTTCTAAATCAGCCATAGTTGCTTTCACCAAAAGGAGAAATCTAGAGGGCTTAGGACCCCTGATCCTACGAGGTGAAACAATCAAGATTGTGGAAGAGGTAAAATAGTTGGATGTCATCCTAGACTCTAAACTTACCTGGAACCATCATCTTTAGAAAATAAGAAAGAAAGCGGAGATGACTCTTATGTTAATCAGACGCGCTCATGGGAAAACATGGGGCCTTAAACCAAACATGGTTTATTGGTTATACACCATGGTGGTAAGGCCTATGATAACATACGCATCACTGGTATGGTGGACAAGAATGCGAAAAAGAACTGTTACAGAACTGGCAAAGGTACAGAGACTGGCTTGCTTAGCTATAACAGGAGCAATTAAAACAACCCCAACAGCAGCCATGGAGTGTCTCTTAGACCTTCCACCACTTAACCTTACAGTGATGGGAGAGGCAAGAATGAGCTACTTCCGACTGCAACAGAAACCAGCTGGTGTCTGTTGCAGTCGGTTGTCAACAATGTAAAAAGTCAGGTTGGCGGTAACATTCTGGACGAGAGAACAGACCAGATGATTCCCCAATACCCATTCAACAAAAACTTCAAGGTAAAAATTTCAGATCGAAGTGAGTGGCAGCAACCCGATCTCCCCGGCACGGTTGGAGACTTTATCTGGTATACGGATGGTTCCAACACCGAGCAGGAAACTGGAGAGGGCGTGTACAGTAAAATGAGGAATTTACAATTCTCCATTCCACTAGGAACACACAGTTCTGTATTTCAAACGGAAACATATGCTTTAGTGCACTGTGCAAAAGAAAATAACAGGAGGGCTTATAAAAACAAGCGGATCTGCATAATAACAGACAGCCAAGCATCACTAGGGGCACTAGTAAACCCCAATCAAGACGGCTCCCAGGGAAGAAGAAGAAGAAGAAGAAGATTGGCTCCCCTGTACATTTTACAAAAAAAATGTAAGATAACTTTTTGAAAAGACCAATCTGACAATCCCTCGTACCAAGTTTCAAAAAATTTTAATGAGCGAACCTTCAATTATTCAATTAAATGTAATTTTAAAATTACCAAATTTTCGGTTTAGGTAAAACCAAACAAACACCAGCCATCAGCAAACAATTTGTTATAAGGCTTTGTCAAATCTGACATACAGCCGAATACAGGGATTTTTCGTTTTTTCGTTTCATCAATCTCACAACTATTACATTCAAAGTAAAAGACACGTTAACATTATTTTTTTATCAAACCTTTTATTTAATGTAACAATTATCATCGATCATTAAAAAAAATAATTTTATCATACTAGAATTTTATTAGGAAAGAGGTAAATAAATATCATGCAACGGTACTGCGCACTTTGAAAAAACACAAATATTATTTGTATAAATTCGAAAAACATTAAGAGCTGCAGAAAGGAGATGAAGAGCGAAGAACGGCATTTTGTTTTAAAATAATAAAAAGAGTAAATAACGTTAGGAATTTTTTAAGACATATTTGTTTTACCGGTGAATATACATTTACCCTTAACAATGAACCAATATACTATAACCTAACAGCAAAAACCTATTTGGACTTATTTCAAAATCAAATTGGACTTGCCTTGGAAGAAGTTGGTCGGGAAGATCAAATGATCTGGTACTAAATGATGGTTGCCTCGCCCATAATGCCCGTATGGTTAGAGAGTACCTGGAAAATGCTTTTAACGGCAATATTATTGGTCCACGGTACCGGATACTTTGGCCAGCCAGGTCACCTGATCTTTCACAGAATGACTTCTTTCTGTGGAGTCATTTAAAAAGTGTCATTTATAAAAGTGTCAAATTTAAGACTCTTAACCAGCTACAAAACGCTATTTCGTTATAATGTAATACATTTTCGCAATATCAACTTAGCAACGTTAGAAATGAATTTTATGATTGGTTGGGATATTGTTTAGCTGTTAATGGGGAATTGTTTGAACATTTGATTAATTAATGTTTCTATGTAATTCTCTAACATTTTTAAAAAAGTTATTTTATTTTATTTCATTTTATTAATCCACACCTAGTAAAATATTAAGAGTTCAGTTCTGTCTTTTTTTCGGATCTCTTTTCGATTTTCTGAGTTAAATATTTACAATTATTTATTGCTATCGCTTTGAACTCCTATTTACTGACAATACGTTTATTGGTTAAAATGGACCAGATAGGCTTGATGGTAAAATAAATTAAAAATATTTGAGATACTGCTATTGGTTTAATTAAATTTTAGTATGATGTATATTTTTTAAAATTATTAGTTAAACTTAATTGTTACATTAAATAAAACGTTTGATAAAAAAATAATGTTAACGTGTCTTTTACTTTGAATGTAATGGTTGTGAGATTGATGAAACGAAAAAAACATTCCTTGTATTCGGCTGTACGTCAGATTTGACAAAGCCTTATAACAAATTGTTTGCTGGTGGTTGGTGCCTGTTTGGTTTTACCTAAACGGAAAATTTGGTAATTTTGCAATTACATTTAATTGAATAATTCAAGATTCGCCTATTAAAATTTTTTGAAACTTGGCACGAGGGTTTGTCAGATTGTTCTCTTCAAAAAGTTATCTTACATTTTTCTGCAAAATGTACAGGGGAGCCAATAATTAAACCCCTTAAAAATTACATGGGATATCCTTTGTTCTGCTCGGCGATGCACCACGCGGTATATTCCTTCCACCGACCAATGAGCACGTTGGCGGATCACCAACAAACAGTTTATAATTTTTTAATGAACAAAAGGAATGTATAAATGCTACAACTAAACACAAAATATGTCAATAAATGAGTAAAACTTCTTTATTAGCTATAATCATATAAAAATTATATCACAGATCACATAATAAGTCAGTCCAAAAAACTAAAAAATCCCACACAAGCGGCCAGTACGGAACTGGCCGGCTATAAACGTGTAAATAAAATCTGTTTGCTAGTCCGTTCTGCGCAACTAACCACAACTAACCACAGCGCACGGACACATTTTTTCGCATATAAATTTTAACTTTTGGCGCATCTGATACCATTTGCCGGTCCATATAAAGTCAGTGAGCGTAACTAACACAAAGCAGAAAGGTTAGTTAGTAGGTTTCAAAGGACTGACTGCGTAAGGAGGGAGAAAGTAATAAAAAAAAAATTTTTAGAAGAAAATCAAATTAAAATTCTTGGGTCAGTTGTTAATAATTCGCAATAATCCACGAAAACGGTAGCCGTGAATTTAAAGGTATCTACTGTAAGAAAATATTTAAGTTAAGACAAATTTCACACATATAAATTAACAATGTTGCACCAATTAACGGAAGACGACCACCCTGACAGAAGACTACAGTTTTGTGTGGTCATGTCTGAACGCGTAAACCAGAATTCAATTTTCTTTATTTGTTTTTGTGATAAGAGTACGCTTTTTTAATGGAACAGTTAATAAACAAAATGTGCGTTATTGGTAAAACACAAATTCTTACGTGTTTGTAGAGGGTCACACTCAAACTTTAGGAAAGCGGTTGGGCGGATATTTTGGGTGATCATATCATAGGTCGAATATTTATGGAGGAAACGGTATTTAGATATGCTTCAAAATCGTATCCACCCCTTGATTCAAGAAGTATTTCAGGCAAGGAATTTAACATAGATGACGTGAATGTCTTGACGAAAGTTATTCGGACGTTGCATAGGCAAACGTGGCTTCTTGGAATGTCCGGCTAGGTCACCTGATATGACACCTCTTGACTTTTTTTGCATATAATCTAAGGTGTACGTTACGCATTTAGAGTCACAATATAGGAACTTAAAAATCGAATAAGAGATGTAAGTGGCTGTATTACCTCAGAAAATTTTAATAATGTTAGGAGTGAATTCCGCAACCGACTTTTTTATTGTCAAGAAGTAACCGGTAAGCATTTTAAGCAATTGCTAAACTAGTTATAGGGTAAGTAAAATTCTGTGTTTTAAGGAAAGATAAAGTATCTATTTTCCACCACCTTTATTTACTTTTGACTATCTTAAAGATACATTATTATGATAACGAAAGTTAAGATCAACACACACTTAAATTTTCAAGAGTACCTTTTATTATAACACCATTATTTATGTTTACACTAAAAACAAAGAAACTATTATAAGCACATTTGCTTTGTTTATATGTATTATTTAAGTATTTATTTTTAATTTTGACACATAGTCGGGAGATTATTTACAGATTAAATTGTGGATTTAAAAAGATAGCCGAAGGGTTTCAATAAACGAAATATCTTTTTAAACATGTAAACCTTCTCCAGTAAATAGTTACTCAAAATAACAGTGGCAGTCTTTTAGGTATACGTAATAAAATATACATGTTGGGACAATAAAAACGAAACGACGTTGATTTGACATTGGCATCATACTGAAAAAACACTTTTTTAGAAGGGCCAACATTTTGTAAATATTTCAATTTTGTCACTTTAGCCTCTAAAGAGGCGACCATCACCCCTAAAATTTTAAATAGTATGAGTGGTCAAGTGATCTCATTTTAAAGTCATTCGATCATCTTTTTAACGACTACTAAGGTACCTAAGGCACCTATTATTGGCACCTTAACAATGTAGTTGAAGTTCGGTTGTTCTTTAAAATTATGTATCCAGGAGTTATAGTTTTAAAATTTTTAGCGTAATATAAAATGATTATTTAGCTTTCAGGTCCAGCTACCATCTTTAGTAAAGTAAATGCCATAAAAAATAGACTAAATAAAAAGTAAAGAAAATACCAAGTGAACTTATTATAGACACTTCAAAATGTAATAAGTAGCAATTATCGGCACAAGCAAGTTTCAATTACTGGCATGTTTTGAAACTCAAATAAAAATACTGAATTTTAAAACTAAAAACATTTATTTCTTAAATAAAACTGAAAAAGTAAAACACCCAAAAGAAACTAAACAGCTCCTAAAGTGTTGTAGTAATTTAAGTATAAAATTCTATAATTTCATTGATTGTAAAGAGACCACGTTTATTTTTGGATACTGGTTCAGTAATTTTCTTTAGAATTTCTGCCTTTTCATACAGAAGAATATCCGGTTTTTCGGGCCAAAACCAATTAATACCCTTTTTTTCCATATGCGTTACTTTATATTGGCGACAACAGCTTTCATTCTCTTTTACAGCAATTATTTTACCTGGATAATATTGATCATTGTACATTGCTATTACAAAATCATTTAAGTTGTAATGATCAACATCACTGGCTATTATAGGATTAGGATTATTATTGGAATCAGGTATTTCGCTGGTTTTGGCGTTTCTTTTTCTTTCTATTTCTGACAACTTTCTTTTTCTTTCTTCCTGTTTCTGCATTTTCCTTTTCTTATCTTGTCGCTTCTTTTCTTCTTTGGATTTAAAATAATGTTGCCATTGAGAAGAAGTTCCAACGGCGGGCACTTTCTCTTTTGATTTTTTTTCGTGACACTTTTTAATTCCGGCCAAACAATGATCATAAATGGAGTAGAAACTTTCTTAGTGATTGCATTTATTGTAATACGGCTTCTTCCAACACTCCGGTTTTGGAAGGAGTTGTTGGCATTTTTATAGCATCCTCTAAGTCAATTTGATTTTTTTGTAGGTAAATTATTTGCTTTTTCAATGTTGCATTCACTTCTTATTTCCGGGTCTTTTGTATGGTTATTATTATTTATTTTTACATTCGGTGCATTTAAATTTTCTTCATGTGCATCTACCTGAATAGGGAATGTAAAATTGTCTAAATTAAGCATTCAAGTAATGTCCATTTCAAAAGTATCACTCCTCTCCTGCGTTTCTCGGGCTTCGGTTTCTGAAACAGCAATGGTTTGGGTATTTTCAATAGGAGTCGCCGAATTTATTGCCATTTCAACTTGGGATTTACTTTTTCTTCAGAGCAAAAACAAGTTTTTGTCCTCAATTGAGCCTTTCCAGTGGCTTTTCGAAGATTTAAACATTTTCAAAGTATCCTCAGCAATTTCAGATTCTAACAATGTAAGAAATTCATCAGGATTACCCTGTACTGATGGTTGAATACCTTCAGAAGTGTTATTCTGCTGTTAGACTTTAAAGTATTTCGAAAATCTAATACTGTCTGCATTGAACGGCACAAGTCCACATGATCGAAATACGTTTTTAATAATATCGGGTATCCGCCTCATTTTTTCTAACGTTGTCTGTAATATAGTGGCAAATTCATTTCTGATCAACCTTTGTCCATTGTTTTCCATACGCCAGAAGTGAACACTCTTTTTCCATTCCATCTTTAGGGGCCTAAAAACTGCTACGTCCAATGGTTGCAATATATGAGTAGCATTTGGGCATAAAGCTACTAGGATGATATTGTTTTTTGAACAAAATTCACTCAAGGCCAGGGTGAAGTGGGAGGTATGCCCATCTAGAAATAAAATGACCGGAAATTTGACTTTTTCTGCCACTAGCCAAGGATGAGTATGTTTGCAACATACTCAAAAAAAGTTTCTCCGGTCATCCACCTAGTGTCAGACCGACAAATGCCCCAATTTTTTGGAACTTTATCAGCGACCAGCTTGGGTATCCTTTTGTAGCTGTAAACGATCATGGGTGGTGGAATTCTACCGGCGGCATTACACATGATTAGAGTGTTTAAACACTCCTATTCGTCGTTAGTTATAAAATAATACATTGTTTTGTTCCCCTTTTTGGTGAACACTTTATCATCCTTAGGACTAAGGAATATCGCCGTTTCATCACTATTGAATACACGGTTTGGGTCCAACAGAATTTCAAAATTATTCGTGCTTTTTAGGTAGGTCTCAACCTCTTTAAACCATTGAATTATTCGATTTTCGGTCAAATTTGCACGCGCACTAGTTAAATTCTGCGATTGCCGTTTCGTCAGGTTAGGATGTCGAGCCATAAAACCCTCATACCATCACCGGCCCGAACGTCCATTGGTAAAGGTATTTGGTCTGGTAAATTTTTTACTAGTAATTGAACGCTGTCTAATAACTGATGTTTCGTTTCAGGAAATCCACAGCTAGCTATATAAATGAGCCACTTTTCAAGAACCATCTCTTCCTCTTTACTTAAGACAGTTTCTGGACCACTTTTCTTTCCCATAGGAGATTTGCCTTTCACCTTGTCTTGAAGGGTGGCTCGGGGAATACCAAGTTTTACTAGCTGTTTTGAATGGCAATCCTGCTTCTATTGCTGCTACAGTTTTTTAGATCTGTAGGTAAATACTGAAGCTTCCATTTCTTTTTTTCTATTTTAAGTCTATGAATAAAATCGTCCAATTAACGGCATATCAATGCATCTATTTTCGGCACTCATATTATACTGAATATTACTTTTCCTTGATAGATAAAATAGGTCCAATCAATATTCTAAATTTGGTCTACCAATTTATGCTACTTTTATTAATATATAGTTACAACGCAAACGAAAACCGACCAAAATAACTATGCTTGCATTTCACCAATTAACGGCACCCCTGCCGATAATACAGACCTTTAATTATACAGATGTACCTATTGCCGGCATCCCTTTCTTTTCAAAAATAAATTGCATAAAATGGTGTTTTCATGCTAATAACACTTATTACAGACCAAAGTCACTGCCACATGATCGATTTACAATATACTGGTTTCCTAGTTTATAAAAACAACAGACTTGCACGTTTGGGTGACGTTGGGCAAACTGCCAAATAAATCGCCTTGAAAAGTATCGTTACCCGCTATTTAACCGCCACCAATGATACATTTTTGCCGCCACGTTCTTTTGAGAGGGGATAGGAAAGGCATCAATGAACCTTATTGGTTGTTAACGTAAAGTCTCTAATGTTCAGGAATCTTATTATTCTCGCAAATATAACAAGTGTGACGATAATACCGTCAGTGCCGATAATAGGCGCCCTTACCTTAAGTTTTTAAATTTGGGTTTGGGCTATAGTCTAGGAGAAATCGGCGCATGAGTACCGAAAACTATTCCACCTCAATTTTTTTATACGATCCTCTTTAAATTGCCCCACTGATGATATAAATACATGTTGCCATGGCGCCACCTGGTGCCATATTGTTTAAATGGAAATTGTTTAAGCAATTGCAACAAATTGTTATTTTTTAACCAGGCAATTTTTTTTCATATTCTTTATTGAAATACCAGTAAAAAAGGTTCTATAACTTTTTACGATAAAGTTAATATTTTTGGAGATATGAATTTTTGAAAGTTCGAAAAATCTTAATTTTGGATATTTTTGACCGATGAAAAATATATATTACAAAAAAAAATAAAATTTAAAAATATATTTTTTTATTCTTTATACAATAGTTAATTATATCCTTAATTGAGATTTGAAAAAATCTTATTGTTTATACAGGTTATTTAATTGTTTATTAAGAGCGCTTACAAGTTAAATAAAGCTCCATTAACTTTTGTAAAATTGATTTCAGGTAAAAAAATATAAAAACATATTGTAGATAATTAAATTATAAGTAACATTGCTCTACTTAGCAATTTTGATAAAGTTACTAGTTTTTAAGATAAATGATAAATAATGATTCAGGACACAGAGAGGCCGATGCAGCATATGAGTCAGAGACTGCGTTAGGTATCGTAAGGGACTCATACTTGTGAGCGCGCTTAGTAAACAATCAAAAAACTGTAAAAACAATACAATTTTTTTGGAAATCTCAATTATGAATGTTATTAACTATTGTGTAAAGAATAAAAAAATATATTTTCTATGTTTAATTTTTTTTCTAATATATATTTTTCATGGGTCAAAAGTAGCCAAATTTAAGATTTTTTGAACTTTTGAAAATTTATATCTCCAAAAATATTAACTTTATCGTAAAAGGTTTTGGGACCTTTTTTATTTGTATTTCAATAAAGAATATATATATATAAAAAATTGCCCGGTTAAAAAATAACAATTTCTTGCAATTGTTTAAACAATTTCGGTTTAAACAATAGGGCACCAGGTGGCGCCAGGGCAACATGTTTTTATATCATCAGTAGGGCAATTTAAAGAGGATCGTATAAAAAAATTAAGGTGGAATAGTTTTCGGTACTCATGCGCAGATTTCTCCTAGACTACTAGTCTTATCTTAAAAAGAAATTAATTACTAGTTTTTATTTTCATTGAATTTTCCATTATGTGTTTGATACTTTTCGGCTTTATTATGCAGTTTTTTTATTGGAGCACATTCTACAATTTTTATTCGGCACTGTATAATAAATGAATTATTCCAGAATTTAAAGATAAATCTGCTCAATAAACGGTATTATTTACGGATGTCTTATTTACCTGCACTTTTTGCTACACATAGTAAAATTATTTTTTTTTACATCCGGTTTGAAATAAAAATTAATATTTTATCCGTTTATTTTAATAATGTCAATATTGCTTTGCATAAAACTACACGTTTAAACTTAAACTCTCGGTCTCTTTTTCTTCTTCTTCGCATAAGATTGTTTATTCTACCGCAAAAAAAGTTTTAATTATCGAATTATATTATGAGAACGGTAAATTCGTGCGGCCATATTGCAGCCCAATTATTTAACGAACTAAACACGGATAGGCACGTGAACAGAAAGTACGTTTTTAAGCTGGTTGATATGCTTCAGAAGGCGGGATCAGTGACAAACCGAAAACATGAGGTTGTAGATCGAATAGTGCGAAATAAAGCAATAGAAATCGCTGTTTTAGGAATCGTTAATATTGATCCTTCTTCTTCTTCGACTTCTTCCCGGGAGCCGTCTTTCACTACCGGAGGGAGTGCAGCCTCTTGGGCTTTTTGTGCCTAATCTCCCATTGCCTTTTATACCAAACCTCCTATTAGTCTTGTTCCTTCTACAAGTCTGTATAATCCCGAGACTGGTTGGTTGATATATTTCTGTAGGCTGATTTTTGGTTGCCAATATAATGCCAGTCTTGTGATTTAACGCTTCACATTCAGAGAGTATGTGGTAGGCTGTTTCTTCCCCTCGTCGCACAATCTGCAACTTAGGTCCCCATTGTATAAGCCTATTTTGTGTAGCTGTCCTCTTAGGTAATCGTGCCCTGTTAGCAACCCTACTGTTATACGAAGTCTTTTTCTACTTTGTCTTAGTAGTTCTTCCTTCATTCCTTTGGATGGGCCCTTATGAAGCTTTTTCCATATCTTACTCTACTGAGATTTTCCCAGTATTCCTCGTGTTTGTTTCGGATCCACTCCCTGGTTTGCCCTCGTGCTGTGGTTTTGGTCACTTCAAGAGCAGGTTCTGGTCCAAAGTATGGTGTGGATGATCCATGTCTCGCTAGATCATCCGCTTTTTCGTTGCCTTCTAATCCCGAATGTCCTGGTACCCCCAGGAGAGTTACTCTGTTGCGTTCTCCCAGGACCTTCTTTTTAGCATTCCCATGTCAGCTTGGACGTCACCTTGGGGTTTACTAGTGCCCCCAGTGACGCTTGGCTGTCTGTTATTATGCAAATCCGCTTGTTTTTGTAAGCCCTCCTGTTATTTCCTTTTGCACAGTGCAGTAAATCATATGTTTCTGTTTTAAATACAGTACTGTGTTTTCCTAGTGGAATGGATAATTGTGAATTCCTCATTTCACTCTACACGCCCGCTCCAGTTCCCTGTTCGGTTTTTTGGAACCATCCGTATACCAAATGATGTCTCCAACCGTGCCGGGGAGATAGGGTTGCTGACACTCACTTCGATCTGGAATTTTTAGCTTGAAGTTTTTGTTGAATTAGTACTGGGGAATTATCTGGTCTGTTCTCTCGTCCAGGATGTTGCCGCCAACCTGACGTTTTATGTTGTTGTGTCCCAAACTAGCGTTGACACCAGTTGGTTTTTGTTGTACTCGGAAGTAGGTCATTCTTGCCTTCCCCATCACTATAAGGTTAAGTGGTGGAAGGTCTAAGAGACATTCCATGGCTGCTGTTGGGGTTGTTTTAATTGCTCCTGTTATAGCAATATTGATCCTACTTTAAGTACCAGGAAGTTGGATACAGTGTCTGGCTCAAGGCGTACTAGTTGCAAGTTAATGATTAAACGGCTAATTAATAATCCAAATTTATTTTTTAATATTTGTTTTTTAGACGAGTGTTCTGAAAACGGAATTGTTAATCAACATATAATGTTATTGGGCTGACGCAAATCCACATATTTTTTATACAAAAACTCAAAAACTATAAGTCTGGGCTGGAGTGTATGGCGACTGCATCGTTGGTCCTTTTTTCTGCCACGAAATCTCATAGGGATAATGTATCTGCAACTCTTAGATGATACTGTTTACGGCGGGCGAAAATTCGGCACTAAATGACCATTTATACCTGTTAAGAGAACAGGTACCTGGCAAGAACTAGGAATATTGGGCGCCGCCGTACACTTTGGTTAGTTTTTGTAATGAGGGTCAATTACAGGTAATGAAGGTAGAAAATATGGGCTTTAAAATATTTGGGGCATATTTGGGGGTAGTTAGAAATATTGTTTTAGTTTAGTTTCCTATTTCATCTTGAAGTGCTAATACGTACATATATTTTTATAATATTTAAATTTGTGCTATAGTCCAGTCTCGTATTGTTTTTTCTTTAAAATGACACCTGTACCGGTTCTAATAAAAAGTGAACGTGGATGCGATTTGTTGTCGTTGGAAGATCATCTATTTTCCAAAACTAAAGAGTTGAAGAGCGGTGAAGTTTATTGGAGGTGCAGTAAAAAGAATTTGAAATGTCCCGCTAAAGTTTTTACTATTGGCCCTGACTTAACTATTTCAAGAAGCGACTTACAACATAATCATGAAGCTGACATCAGGAAGTTACATTCCAAAATTATTTCAAACGCTTGTAAACGCAAAGCCGAAGAAGACATCAGTGAGAAACCTTCTTAAGTAATTAGAAAACATCTTTCTACAAATCTTCCAGAAGCTTTAACATTCAGTGATGTAAATAACATACGAAAAAACATTTACAATTGCCGTCGCAAGATTCTACCATCCGCGCTGCCGAAAAATATGGAGGAAGTACATAGAGTTGTCCAAGCATACAGTCCTGCTACTAGTAAAGGTGAATCATTTTTATTTATAAATTGCCCCGAGAATAACATTATTGTCTTCTCGTGTGAATCCAATATAAAAACTTTATGTAAAATGTCAACTTTGTACATGGATGGGACATTTTCGCATTGTACTAAATATTTCTTTCAATTATTTACAATTCATGGATTACAAAACGGTTATTACATGCCACTACTTTATTGTTTGCTACCTAACAAAACTACTGAAACTTATAAAAATCTTTTTTGTTGTTGAAGACTAATATTTCAGACAGATATGAATTATATTTTGAACCATGTAAAATATTTGTAGACTTTGAAATTGCTATACATAAAGCTATCGACAGCGTTTGGCCAAATGTAAATATTAACGGTTGTCGCTCTCACTTACACCAAGCATGGTTTAGGAAAATTAAATCCTTAGGATTAGAAACACATTATAAAAATTTGGGCTCAGAAGTAGGTAAATGGCTTAGACATACCTTTGGTTTAACTTATTTAAATCCACAAGAAGTTGAAGACTGCTTCGTTTTTGATTTAATGTCCTATAAGCCAGAAAATACATTTGTAGATCAGTATGCCGATTATTTAATAGAAATGTACGTTGGAGATAATGCTTTATTTCCACCTAATATATGGGCTGACAATTTGCCTTCTCTTATTCGTACAACGAACGCATGTGAGTCTTTCCACTCACAATTTAACTCTTCCTTTTATTCCACTCATCCGTCGATTTATATTTTCATTGACAAATTAAAAGAGTTTCAAATTGATACTTATTTAAAAATTCAAAGTTTGCATATTCCTGTTAAAATTACGGATAAGGATGTTAAGAATAAACTTAAATTCTTAGAGAGCGCAACAGAAAATTATAACTTGAGAAATTTACCTAGATTAGAATTTGTAAAATGTACATCGTATCATTCCTCAACCATGTAAATATTAAAATATTATTTGCAATTTGAATTAAAATAAACATAATTCCAAAACAACATCGTTGTTTTATTTACATTTCAATTAATAACACTTTCAAATGTGCCAAACACCTTATTTATAAATGTCCAAGTAGGTAAGTACCTGCATAACGGTGCCGAATTTACCTGTAACATATACCGACTCTAAAATTCTTGGTGCCCAGTTTTCTTGTCGAAATAATATACCTGTTATGTTGGTGCCGAATTTTCCTCCGCCCACTGTTTATCCCGCATTAACTGAAATTGTAGAACAACATAATCATTTTAATGCAAATGAGAAAACTTTTTAGCAAGATGTGACGCCCGATATTTTACCTTAGTTGTTTGTCAGTATTGGGACGAAACATTTTCTGGTAGGTGGATTGGGCAAAGAGGTGCAATTAAGTGGCCTACAAAATCACCAGACCTAAATCCGCTAGAATTTTTTTGTGGGGTCATCTTAAAAGTTACATTTACAGTACTCAGCCGAAATCCCTTATTGACTTACGTCAACGGATTATCGCCGAATGTCGACAGATTACTCCCGAAATGCTTTGAGATGTGCAATGTCATTTTAAACAAAATCTTTACCACTGTATGAAAACTAAAGGCCAACATTTTGAGCACCTACAGTAATATGTGAGTGTTTTTGAACGCACGAGATAATCTTTACTTTAGACTGTGGAAAACTAGTTTTGCTAGAGTTTTATTAAAAGACTATCACTTTAAAATAATAGCAATATTTGGAATAAAACAAAAACGTAAAAAAATAAAAAGACCATAACTTTTTTAAATTTTAATAACGATTTAAAAAAACTTCGTTATTAAAAGGCATTTTCTGAAAACCTACTGACTTAAATTTAACAATTAGGAGCCTTTGAAAAGAGGATCATTGCATTTAACATTTTAGAGGTAAAGGTCGGCTCTCCTAGGGGGCTAAAGTAACAAAATTAAAAATATTTTCAAAATTTTCCCCCTTGAAAAAATGTTTTTCCGGTCCAGCCTTTTTTTAATGACAGCACCTGGTCAAACTGACGTTTTTTCGTTTTTATTGGGCCGTCCTGCATTATGCAAATAAATAAGATTTTTATAAACAAACTTAACAAACAAAAAAAAATAAGTGAAATAAAATAATATTTAAAAAATAGACTAGCTTTTATTATCACAGATTTTGTAACATGATATTTAATTTAAATTTGCAATTAACGTTATTTCTTTGCTTTAATAGGTTTTAATTGTACTCAACATCTTTAAACGAAACTGGATAATTTAGGCACAATTGTGCGTGCAACCCAAAGAGCAACATCTTTATTTTTAATCACCCAAAATAAACTGGTGTTTCATAGTACATTATGGTTTAAGAGCTGGAACCAAAAAATTATTGTCATCAGTAATATGTAGTTTCTCCCGTAACATGTTCATTTAGTATTGTTAATTATGTTCCTGCGCGGGCTAACAGCTAGGTGGATACAAAAGGGGTGGCGGATAAGGATAAAGAGGCTAAAAATTTAGGCAAAAAATCGTCATCGAAAATATGTCAGCCATTTTAACAACTTAAAGTTGTTGGGCAATTTTTGGGTTCATTTTAGAAAGAAAACTTTATAGGAACCTATGTCCTAAGCGTCCTAAGTTTTAAGATACAAGGTGGTAAAATTTTCAAAAATAAATAATTTATTATTAATATTAGTAATACTACTATAGATATTTTAATAAAATTTGGCATACATGTACTATGTATCAAGAGGGTTTTTTTAGTGTACTACATTTTTTTAATTTTTACCAGTGGCGTTCGTACGGCATTTGACCTGCCTATTTTGGCAGATATTAATGGTACGTCACTGATTTCTCTTAGAATAAGAAATATTTTTTAAATCTCCAATTATTTATAAGAAAAGTTGATCACTTGATTTTTTTCAATCCGATGCACGGTTTTCGCTTAAAAAAATAAAAACCATTTTTTGCATGATCATAAATCATAACAATATAGGTAACCAATATCACCATTCAGAGAAATATCTAAATTTAATTTTTCTAGGTGAAAACCGTGCATCGCACTAAAAAAATCGGGAGATTAAAACTGTTCCTAATTTTAAGTCCGACGCACGGTTTTCACTTAGAAAAATTAAATGCATGGTGATATTGTTTACTATACTATACAAGTCTGTAAAGTGAGACCCCCGTTTGGGAAAAAAAGTTTTATACAAAAATATTTTGGTTTCTGCTACTATATATTTTGCAAACAACGTTATGTATACAGGGTGTATCAGATAGTCCGTACAAGGACCAAGTTATTTTTTTTTTAATGGCTTCCCATATTTTTTGTTACATTTTTGTTTTTTGCCTGAAATTATAATATTTTTTGTCTGGCATATCATATCACTATATTTAATTCTTTACGAGATATTCGCATTTAATACAAATTTGGAAGGGAAAAATCCGCTCATCTCTTACTGCCGTTTTACGTTTCTATGGTTTCAGCGGTTTTTTGGGAGTGCCATAACAACCATAATATCTAGCTAAAAATGTCAAAGCGACAGTTTTTAAGTGTAAAAATAGTATTTCAAATACACATCTAATCGTCCTAAACAGCTGTTATTGCTTATAACAGACATAAGAAAAAAATTCCAATAAATCAATTATGTGATATGATTCTAATCATCGGAGAAGGCAAATCCAGGATAAAAATAGAATAAACTGATTCCCTGGAAATTTTTTGTTAAATCTGTTATTAGCCATAACATCTGCTCAGGACGATTAGATATGTATTTAAAATACTATATTTACACTTAAAAAACTGTCGTATTGACATTCTTACCTAGTTACTATGGTTGTTATGCAACTTTCAAAAAATCGCTGAAACCATAGGAACGTAAAACGGCATTTACAGATAAGCGGATTTATTCCTTCCATATTTGTATATAAATGCCATTCTCCCATAACTAATTAAATATAAGGATATGATATATTATACAAAAAATATCTAGAATTTTATACAGAAAACAAAAATGCAACAAAAAATGTAGGGAGTTATTTAAAAAAATGAAGTTGTTCCTTGTACGGACTTTCTGATACACCCTGTATACATAACGTTATTCGCAAAATATAGAGCACAGAAACTAAAAATTTTTTGTACCTGTACAACATTTTTTACCAATTTGAATAGTTAAAGAAATAAACGGGGGGTCTCACTTCACAGACTTACCCTGTATTGTTATGATTTATGATCAGGCAAAAAAATGGTTTTTATTTTTTTAAGCAAAAATCGTGCATCGGATTGAAAAAATCAAATGATCAACTTTGCTTATATATGATTGGGGATTACAAAAATATTTTTTATTTTAAGAGAAATCAGTGACGTACCATTAATATCTGCCAAAATAGGCAGGTCAAATTTCGTACAAACGCCACTGGTGAAAATAAAAACAAATGTTGTATACTAAAAAAAGCCTCTTGATACATAGTACATGTATGCCAAATTTAATTAAAATTTCTACAATGGTATTACTGATATTAATAATAAATGATTTATTTTTGAAAATTTTACCACCTTGTATCTTAAAACTTAGGATGTTTAGGGCATAGGTTTATATGAAGTTTTGTTCTTAAAATGGACCCAAAAATTTCCCAACAACTTTAAGTTGTCAAAATGGCTGACATGTTATTGATGACGATTTGGCTAAATTTTTACCCTCTTTACCCTTATCCGCCACCCCTTTTGTATTCACCTAGCTGTCAGTCCGCGCGGAAACATAATAAACAATACTAAATAAAAGTGTTTTACGGGAGAAACTCCATATTACTGATTACGATGATTTTTTGGCTCCAGCTCTCCGTCTATTATTTTAAAAAACTTCTGCAAGTAGCAGGTTCCATGCTGTGGACACTCTAAGAATAAAAGAGCGAACAAAGAAGGAAGTTCGGGGCCTCTTAAGTTGGCCTAGAAAAGGATGCATAAAACTGGCACTACGTTGTTGCTCGGTTGGAAGCTGACGGAAGAGGGATAATACTGCCCAACTCGGGGAGCAGAAGCCGTGAAAATTGCTATAAAAGAGCGACTGATGACCTTCAGCTCGTCGATGGGCAAGAGAAGGAAACTTTCCTGTAAGCGTCGGATTATTAATAGAACGAACAGCTTTTCTATGAATTAATCAAAAATGACAAGAGGATGAAGGAGGAATGTAGGAGATGCTATTGGATAGACATGAAAACAATATTCTAAAGAGGGTATGATTTGGGATACATACAGAGTATACAGATTAAAAGGAGAAAGATACTTTTTGGCTTTTTGAAGTTGCTGAGGCCATTGATGTAATGCGTTTGTGCCAATTAGGTGATTCGTAAATGTAACGCCAACAAGATTAAAAGAACACAAGTGTTTATGGATTATTGATACAAAATTAAGTAAAACTGTCTTTTTATGTTACAAAATGCTGGTGAGAACATCTTCACCATCGGAGCTTATTGATTTAAAACGTTTCACATTCAGAAGCAAATAATAGCGCTATAATTAATAACAATATCCCACAAATGACTGCCTAGAGTTTTAAAATAACTCCCAAAGTCTTAGCAATGATAATGCTTAGCACCGACTTCAACTTTGATCCTAAGCAATTGGAAGTGACAAATGTTTAATATTTGGTTTGATAAAGCAAAATTACCTTAAAAAAATAAAATTATGTATAATTAAAAAAAAAACTAAGTTTAAAATAATGCAAACAAGATAATGGAAAAAAAAACATATATATTTCTCAGGCGTCAAATGTTTTTTCCTTCCATCGATTCTCTATTTTGCGTCAAGCATTAAATAATCCGCGGGACAAAAAGTGGTACTTTTCTTACTTGTAACGTAAATTATTTGTAATATGTATGCACTAAATCTATACAAGTGATTTTTCTATAAATTTGTACCAACTCGTAGTAATATACGTTCACGTAATTTTTGTTCTCTATTCAATAATGCTTACCTAAATTTAACACTATATCAAGTGCTGAATCAACCTCAAAAATAATGTTGTTGTAGAACTCGTCCGGATTTATTTCTTGAACCTTGTTATTGACGCAGGAAGTTACATTCTGAAGAAAGTGGGCAGGAAGGGCACCGATGTCGTTGATACTGCTTCCAACACAGACAGTTATGTCAACAGCTAAAAACATAAAACTTTTCTATTAATGTCAAAGTGACATAAATAGGTTAAGGTAACATATAAGAAAGGTATTCTAATCCTGCAATGCATCATGGGAAATGTGTCAAGCGGTGGCGCCGCCACGAGTGAGTCTTACACACTAAAGTATTTCTATCCCAACTTTCGCAATAATAAAAATAAGAATGAAAACACTTTAGTGTGCAAGACACACTCGTGATTACTCGACATTCCATCACTTTATCACATTTCATTTTATTACTCTGCCATTTTATAAAAATCTATAATAATTAACCAGAACTAATCAAAACGTATTTATAGTATACTAAATTTCATATTCCTGAATCTAAGGTTTCTTAGCCTTTTTTCTTCTGTGCAAGGAAAGAACTACTAGCCAAAACACTATCTAAGACGTTCTTCATAATACCACTCATACGTCGCTTTGGTGTCACAGCATAGGACGGTCATCTGTTCTTTTATTTCTGCAATGGCCTTGCTAGGCAGTGGTTAAAAAGCTGTAAGATCATGAGTGTTATCTGAATGTTGCATAACAATTATATTTTCTATTGTATAAAAATTTACTTTACTGTTCAATGCTTTTGCATGGCCAGTGGGAAGTATTTTCGGATAATACTCGGTGTTTAATATATTTATGAGACTAGAAATTCAGTGTCTGAACTTCGCGTAAAGTCCAGAAGAAAAAGATCCCTTTATCACTTTTTTAAATAACAGGAAATGACATAAAGGATACTGTATTTTTATTATACTGATACTTCCTTAAATTGATGTGATGAAACTGTATGCGATAAATTGACAAAGTGCTAAATTTGGCTATAATAAAGCGTTGCAGTGATGGAATGTCGCCGTTATGATGTGTACATGGTCAGATATCGTGTGATAATTATCAAGTTATGGAGTGTCCACGCAGCTAATATTTTAGGACTCTAACTTTAAAGCGTTTTTGCTCTTATAGTGACCATTATTTCCTACCGGTTTAGATCATTTTATGCATGCAGTAAGTTAAATGGCTTTTGGCAATTTGCTTGTATTTTTTATAAATCATATTTTAATTTTTTTTGTTATAATTTTTTTTAACATAAATCCAAATTTATTGAGAAATTAATGGGTACCAAGGTACTATTACTAACTAAGTTATAAAGGATTGTATAATATATATATATATATATATATATATATATATATATATATATATATATATATATATATATATATATATATATATATATATATATATATATATATATATATATATATATATATATATATATATATACAGTGTGTCCCAAATTGGTGGGGAATGTATGGGGATCTTGGAAACCACGATAGATAGAAAATCGGTTAAATGGAGAAAGTTTTGGACAATTGTGTTAGTAAGCTAATCCCGTTTACTACATGGTTTTATCTAATCAGGTTTTTAAGAAATTTTGAAAAAACCTGAAAAATGCATTTTCGAAAATCGGCCATATTTTTTTTATATACGAAAATTTTTCAAATCTGTAAAAACTTCTTCAAAGCAACTTTTTTCGTCGAATATGACCGAGTAGTCAATTTTTATTTTCTACGTTTCGGGTTTTTAGAATCATCATCAACTTTATTTTTTCATATGGATGCCATATTGGATTTTTACTCAGCCAAATAGTGCTTTTTACTCTGATTTCAACAATGTATAACATGTTATAATTTAAGAGTTTATAACCTCATTTATTTCAAAAAACAAATATTTTCTCAGTTGGCCTTGATTCCGGCGAGCGTAATTTTTTTTGTAAACAATAAAATATTAGTGATTGGCAAAATAGTTAAGCTATTGAAAAAGTAAAGTTGATGATAATTCATCAACTTTACTTTTTCATATGGGCGCCATTACATTTTCTTGTAACACGTATTAACGTTATAGCGTTGATTGAGAAGTGAGCTATGTTCGCGAAACCCATTTCTGTAAAATATGTGTTCAGCTTATCTATTTTGTCAATTACTAATATTTTATTGTTTACAAAAAAAAATGACGTTCGCCGGAATCAAGGTCAACTGAGAAAATATTTGTTTTTTGAAATAAATGAGGTTATAAACTCTTAAATTATAACATGTTATACATTGTTGAAATCAGAATAAAAAGCACTATTTGGCTGCATAAAAATCCAATATGGCGTCCATATAAAAAAATAAAGTTGATGATGATTCTAAAAACCCGAAACGTAGAAAATAAAAATTGACTACTCGGTCATATTCTACAAAAGTTGCTTTGAAGAAGTTTTTACAGATTTGAAAAAATTTCACTTATAAAAAAAATATGGCCGATTTTCGAAAATGCATGTTTCAGGCTTTTTCAAAATTTCTCAAAAACCTGAATAGATAAAACCATGTAGAAAACGGAATTAGCTTACTAACATAATTGTCCAAAACTTTCCCCATTTAACCGATTTTCTACTATCGTGGTTTCCAAGATCCCATACATTCCCACCAATTGGGGGATATATTATATATATATATATATATATATATATATATATATATATATATTATATATATATAATATTATATATATATATATATATATATATGTATTTTATATATATATATTATATATATAATATATATATATATATATATATATATATAAAATATATATATATATATATATATATATATATATATATATATATATATATATATATATATATATATATATATATATATATATATATATATATATATATACAGTATGTCCAGGGAAAAGGTGTTGAAGAGAAAAAACTTTTTTATTTTTGATTTTATCGAAAAAAGCTAATTTTGCTACTTCTTAGAGTAAGATTGGAATAGAAACATTTAACATATTTTATACGCGGTGTTTAAAAAATTGAGAAAACTTAAAATGGTACAAGAGTAAAGTGCATTTATTCGAGAAGATATGGAAATAAGTTATTAGGAAAAGTTGTTAAAAATTAAAAGGTAGTCTCTAATACCAATTTTCAAAAAAATCGGCCTACTTTTATTTATTTGTAAATAAATTTAAATTTTTAATAACAATTTTATCAAATTTTTTGCTGTTAAGTAGGCATTTAAAGCTGACGTTACTGCGGCTAATGAATTATAAAAAGTGTCAATAAAGCTGGTCACTATCAACGCCTACTAGTACAATAATGAGTTGTTAATTTGGAATTAGTTAATTAATACTTAAATAGTTTTTATCACAAATTAATTACAGTAAGCCGATTTTTTTGAAAATTGATATTAAAAACTATCTTTTACTTTTGAACAACTTTTCCAAGTAACTTATTTCCATATCTTCTCAAATAAATGCACTTGACTCTTGAACCATTTTAGGTTTTTTCAATTTTCTGAACACCGCGTATAAAATATGTTAAATGTTTCTATCCCAATCTTACTCTAAGAAGTAGCAAATTTTTTTTTAGGAGTAGCTTTTTTTTCAGGGGTAGCTTTTTTTATAAAATTAAAAATAAAGAAGTTTTTTACTATTCAACACCTTTTCCGTGGACGTACTTGTGTCCACGGAAAAGGTGTTGAATAAAAAATTCTTTATTTTTAATTTTATCAAAAAAAGTTACTTGTGATAAAAATTTTATTATCAATAAACTAATTCCAAATTTTTGTGCTAGTAGGCGTCGATAGTGACAAGCTTTATTGACACTTCGCTTTTATAATTCATTAGCCGCAGTATCGTCATTTAAATGCTTACTTAACAGCAAAAAAATTGATAATAAACTGATATTAAAAATTTAAATTGATATTAAAATAAATTTAATCACCAATAAATAAAAGTAGGCCGATTTTTTCAAAAATTGGTATTAGAGCTTACCTTTTAATTTTGAACAACTTTTCCTTGTAACTTATTTCCATATCTTCTCAAATAAATGCACTTTACTCTTGTACCATTTTAAGTTTTTTCAATTTTCTGAACACCGCGTATAAAATCTGTTAAATGTTTCTATTCCAATCTTACTCTAACAAGTAGCAAAATTTTTTATCAAGAGTAGCTTTTTTCGATAAAATCAAAAAAGTTTTTTCTCTTCAACACCTTTTCCGTGGGCATACTGTATATATATATATATATATATATTATATATATATATATATATATATATATATATATATATATATATATATATATATATATATATATATATATATATATATATAATAATATATATATATATATATATATAAAGAGGAAGTAGCCCGACTGACAGTTAAAAAAATATCGAAACTAGATTTGGGGGTGTAGCAGTCTTTTTAAATTATTGAAAAAGGATTTCCTGGATTTAGTAATAAACCCTTTTCTTTTTTGTCAATTTTCGAGGTTTATTATTTTTTTCCCCCTCAGGATAACTAAAAATAAAGTTTTACAATTAGAAAAACTAACCTAAAACCTTAAAAAGATTTAACTCACAAAGTGGGTTCTAGGGGAAACAAGCAATATCCAGGGATAATCAAGATTTATCTCCATATGTATATTAAAAAAATACATTTTTAAGGGGAAAAAAATTTTTTTAAAAAAAATTAAAGGAGAACCGGGATGAGAACACTGGAAAACGCGGTTAAAAGTTCGACAGCGACGAATGAAATAAAACTATTAATAACAAGGAATTTGTTATAAAAACTTGATTGAGAGGGATGCAATTAAAGACATGTGAAAGAAAGAGACATATCTTTTATTTTTAGCGCAGGTCTAAAATAATCTAAACTTTAAGAATCCCTGACTGAGTAAATTTTTTGCTTTTTTTAATTTTAATTTTAAGAGATTAGTATTAAAAAGTATGCCAAGACCCGGGGAAAACGGTGAAACACCCAGAATTTCCTGTCATTTTCCTTTGTTCATGGTTTGATTTTTTTGTTTAGTATAAACCATAATTTTAGAAGAAAACAGGTATGAAAATGACTCAGAAAAGAAAAAAAAGAAACCCGTTCCCCAAACGTCAAGGAAAACACAAACTATAAAAATTTTAAAAGATTATTCGTCAGAGCTGGAAGTCAATTAAACAGATATTTTTCTTGTTCTAAGTAATAAATAACTTAAACGTGCTAAATTGAAATTCATTTTCTTATTGAGAACGTTGGATTCCAGATTTATATGGACCCTTTTAGAATAGTTTTTATGATATGAATTGCATTTTTAAGATCTCAGCATGATCCCCAATTTTTTATCTCAAAAGAATGTTCCGTAAAGACATGAATGAACACCTCGCCTACAATCATTTTTTGGGAAGTGAGGGCCCCTTTTTATATATATATATATTATATATATATATTATAAAATTGTTTATTTGTTTATTTTTTTTGATTTGCCTTAAATTGTTTTTTTTTTAAAATTTTTATTTTTTGGGGTAAGGCAGGCAATATTAAAACAGTTTTTACTAAGAATTTATTTAATTTTGTAAATACGTTTTCGGACTAAAGGGCCTTATAGGTATAATTTTTTTTTTTCAAAAAACAATCTGAATAAAAAAATTTTTTATAAAATTTTTTTATATAATAAAAATTAAAATTTAATCTTACCTTTTTAAAAAATGGGTTTCTCCAAAAAATTTTTTTTTTTGGGTAATGAAATTTAAAACTTAATACAAACATTTTTTTCATTTAAAATAGTTATATACAATAAACGGTCTTTTTGGTTAATTTTTTTTTAAATTTTTATTTTTTTTTGATAGTTTTAGAACTACTAGCACCTTTACCTTTTAAAAAAAATAAAAGTTTTTAATATAAGAATTAAAAAACTAAATAATTTTTTAAAAAGGAGATTTTTTTTCATTAAAAAGATAATAATTGAAATTTGTTTTATTTTTGTATGTGGTCATCTTGAGGCAGTAGTAAAAGAAAAATTTTTTTTTAAATTTTTTTAATAAATGTGTTTTTTTTATAATTTTATATCTAAATATTATTATATACTGCATGGGTTGTTTGTATTTTTTTTTTTAATTTTTTAAAGAGATTGCAATAATGCATACTTAAATTCTTTTGCCGCCTTTGTGTTTATTGCCTTTTTTTTTTTTGAATAAAAAACCTTTCTAAGAATTCTCTTCTTTGTCAAAATTTTTTTTTTTTCAAAATCAAAAAAAATGTTTTTTTTTTTGGGGGAGTTTTGTTAGCGCAGTTTTTTGGGGTTTTCGTATTTATGACTATTTAGTCTGTTTTTTAAATATTGGCTTGTTTGTCCTATGTAAACGTTATCACAGTCCTTGCAAGGAATTTCATATATAATATGGTTTTTTTGTTTTTTTCAATTTTGTCTTGAGATTTGAAGATAATTTTTTAAATAGATTGTGGCCCTTATGGCAAACTGTAATATTTTCATTTTTAAAAAAAAGTTTTGAATATTTTCAGAGGGTCTAGGGAAAGTAATTATTATATATATATATATATATATATATATATATATATATATATATATATATATATATATATATATATATATATATATATATATATATATATATATATATATATATATATATATTTAATATTTAAATTATATATGTATATTCTTAGATAAATTTATATCTTAGATAATATTTACTACTCTGCATGTCCAAAACAACGATTTAATTATAAAAGTAGCTTCTTTTTTACGCCCCAAAAAAACAATTGTGTATTATCTTTACCTGCTGCAGCAGCTTCATCTTCCAACTTCTTAATTGCATTCAAGAAGGGTTTAATGGCTGCTTTTAATGCCACATCTGCTTGCTGTATAATACCTCGAGCTGCTTGATTTATTTGATCGACAATTGCATCAGTAACAATTAAAGCATCAGTAACGATATTTTTAACAAAGTCTTGAAATTTTTCAAGAAACTTTAAAGCATCTGTTGCTGCATCTTTTATTTGTTTTGGTTCAGAATTTAATTTGTGGAGTTCCGCACTTTGAACCTATATTGGGAAAAAATAGGTTTTTATAAAAACTAGGTTTCTGGCAATATTATTTTATTGTTGTGTATCTGCTATATACTATTTATAAAACGGTTGTACCAAAGACGTCTTGGAATACCAATGCGGTACTCTACTCCAAGATCACTCTATTGACCAACAACACAACAGCTCGGCTATAATAATAAAAAATCAGTGGAAACATAAAATAAGGGCACGTTACATTTCTTTGGGGAAAAATTGACAATTTTGCTAATTGAGTAGTCCTCAGAATATAGATTTTACATATATTAGAGAGCTCAACCTTCTGAATATTTTTTTTTAATAGAAATCGGATCATTTAGGCGTCCTTAGCAATTGTTTAAAGTTATAAAAAATGCTTATTAATTAATAGGGTTTTAAAGTAATCGTAAATACACTTGGTTTAAGATACCGAAATTGTAAATCGGTCCATTGGTTACCAAGATTTAGACTGCCAAAGATGACCAGCTTTTAAAGGGAATTTATTAACAATAATAAATATCAAGTTCTTGCACATGGTTTATAAGAAATTATTATCTTATTTTTATTCATATTTGGTATAGCAATTAAGCAAAAGATAGCCTTTTTTTCTTAATTGTTATTTTGCAGAAGCGTAATACATTTCGAGATCTCTAACTAATCTTGTAAGAAACTAAGTTATGAATCTTGTATCCCCCTTTAATTTCTTTCTACGACCAATACCAATACATCTCGTCTCAGTCGCTATGTATAAAAATTGTTGTAATTTTTTATCGAGTTTATATTAGGATTTGTAATTTAACAAAAAACTTTTTTAATTACTGGAGTGTGCTTTAGTATATTTTTATAAGTGTAGTTTCAAAGTATGTTACTTAAATTTTTCGTTTAAAAAAAATTGGAAACTTAGTAAAACTTTTCCTAAACATATTATTTTAATTTAGAAAGAAGATGGCTCCAAAACAGCCTGGAATTTTACAAAATACACTTAATTAAAGTTTTAAAATAATCTATGAAACATTACTCAACTCACCGCGATTAAATGTAAAAATTTTATCAAATCATTCGATAATTTTTTTTTGTTTTTCTTCGTGTTCCGCCACTGCAAATTTTTGCAAATTTCAATTGAAAGTGTCTCTTAGTATGTAATTTCATATCAAATAAGCATGGTTTTTTTTCATCTAGTCGGTAACGTCTGAAGAATGGGGTTGAGCTGCAAGCCTAACAGACTAATCTATATTGGAAAATTTAGTACCATGAACCATTGCAATGTAAATGGGGACTGTGAGTATTAAAAAATAAAAATAATTTTTCAGAAGGGCAAATAAAAACTTTTATGTTAAATAATGGTTTACATGAACCTGAAAATATTTCTTTTTTTTTTTTTTGGAAAAGCAGTATACTTAATATATTGTAGCTTTAATCGGTATTGCAAATACGTTGGTATCTTCTAGAACTTAAGAGCTCATTTTAAACAAATCTTAAAAAGTGTAAGGCCCAATACAATAATTAAGTTGTTTATTTACAACATTGGCGGCCCTAGGATTTTAATTTTTTTTTTATCTAAAAAGTGGGACATGGACCTACATCAAATATATAGCAGATGCTATTGGCTTTAAGGGAAACACTTTTTAAAAGAAAGTTTTTATTGCGAAAAAAAAATTTTTTTTTCTGCAGCGCCCCCAGAGACAAATAGATCATAAAAGCAAATCCCCTATTTGTTTTTTTTTGCGAATTTGATTAAATGTTATTGTTAAATCTCAATTTTGCAAATATATCTGCAATTTTCGTTAAATTAGAGACATCTAAAATCTCATCAGCATAGGAAAATTGTTAGGTGAAAAAATTTAAGTGTCTATGGTTTAAAAAAAACACAAGAATTTTGCGAAATTTGGGATTTAACTCTAATATTTAAGTAAATTTATAAAAAAAACATACAAGTGGAGAGTTTGCTTTTAACATTTGAATTTTTTCTGGGTGCGCTGCAAAAACATAACTTTTTTCGCAAACTCCAACGTCAAAATTTTCTTTACCAAGGTGTTTCCCTTAAGGCCAATTGCATTTGGTATATATTTGGTGTGAGTCCCCGGTTTTACTTTTAGAAAAAAAGATTAAAAACCCTAGACAACAGTGACGGCTTTATTATTTTTAAATGTATTTATCTAAAAAGTGAGACATGGGACACACACCAAATGCTATTTGCCTTATTATTGAATAAGATTGTAATGTTTCAGTGATACAAAATAACATATTTTTTTGTAACGATATTATTTTAAAGAGCATGTTTCTTTGCCAAAGTGGTCTCCTTGAGGCCAGTAGCATCTGAGATACATATATTTGCTGTGGGTCCCTGGTCTCACTTTTTAGATAAAAAAAAATTAAAAACCCCAGAACCGCCACTAATTCACAATAATAATTATAACCGTTTTTGTAAAAATACATTGTTGACACATTGTCTAATATAAGATTATAATGTTTCAGTAACATAAAATAATAATTTTTCTTTGTTACGGTAAAATTCTAAAAAGCATGATCTAAATAAAGCGATTTTTTCCAAATATTTTTACAGCTCAATTTACTGTAAAATATTCGTCAACGAATTTATTATTCGACAAATCACAATGCAAACTGTATATTTATAAAAAAGGGTATTTATTTAGGCTAAATTGAGGTATTTCTTTTGTCTAATTTGAAGCAATTGAGTACCTACCTATTATGTTTCTTGAAGTTTTGATTCGACACACATAATAAGTAGGTAGTAGTCTTTGAATTTAAAATGCAGACAGGATTTTACTTTATTTATTAAACTTATAAAAAAAGACAAGAGATACCACAATAAACACTTATAGGATTCAAGTTCCTAAAAAAATTAGCTTCTTAAAGTTCTGAGATCTAAAATTAGACCAAGATTTGTGCACAATTTTATTTTAAATAAATATATCTTTTTTGTCCCTAGGATACATAACTGAGTATCTACTTATTGGGTGTGTTAAATTCAATTTTATTTTTTTTATTAAAATAATATTTGATTTTTGAGCTTACTAGTACATGTAAACTAAAGTATTAACCATATTTTAGATTTAAAAAAGTATATTATATATCTTTAAAGCTCTTACGTTTTAAAATATTTTTTTAAATTGTTTAAATTTTAGTAAAAAACTTTATATAGGCATTATTTTGTGAAAACTGCCCACTGCTTAGCTGTGGATTAATTTTAGAATTGTCATGAAATATTTGTTTTTTTTTTTGTACAATATAAATAAAATCCAGACAAATATTCGTGTGCCTTATTACTTATGTATTTAGAATTTAAAATTTAAAAATAAACTTAAAATTTCAAAACAAATTTGACAAATATGAGATATATTTGATTTAAGTAAGACTATCGTCTTATGCTGAACCGATATTATAAAACCCGAAAATTATTCTGCGCATTTTTTAATTCTCTTGGTAAAAAATAAAATATATTAAGTAATTATATTGCAGGAATTTTAGTTAGAGCAATTAAACATGTTAAACACAAAATAATTTGTGTTTAAATATTTGGCACAGTTATGGCCTAAATTTTCGGGATAATCTTTGTATTTATAAAACGACTTCAAGGGTAATTACTAAAAAATTATTATGGGCAAAAGAAATGGAGCAGATAAACCATGTTTCTTTATCTGTACATGTCTTTTTTTGCTCGTTATTGTCTTAATAGTACTGTAATATAGTAATATATTTTCAAAGTACTTACGCCAAAACAAAATACTACCACACAAAAAAGGACTGCTAATTTCAATGCTGCCATTTTCGATCACTTTTAAAACACTTATATTGTCGATATTTACTTATTATCGGACTTTATATATCTAAATTGAAAATGTTTATGCATTCTTTTTTCAAAGCTTTCCACTTCACATAAACAAAAATATTGCCTCAGGTGCATCTAAACACTTCAATTTAAACACACGTGTCAAAAAAATATGTTTTGCCAAATATTGCACTCTTCCCTTAAGTACTTTTAATCGCTACTGTGGTTAATGTAGTGAGAAATATTTAACATTAAAATAGGTTACCGCCCTACCTCTTTTTTCTTTTTTTTTTACTTAGGTTAGCAACTCTTCTAAACGAGATACGGTTAGCTTGAAAATGTGATCTGAAGGATAATGTGATTCGGAGGATAAAGAAAGACCTCCGCAGGATGCAGGATCGTTCCCACTAAGCAAAGAACATCTTGAGCACGTTTTGTAACGTTATTTAAAAGTAACTGAGATAACGTTTAATTTTAAACGTTATTTCATTATGCCTGTTTCGTTAAAAGTTAACATATCGACCCCGTTTGCTTAAAGGTACCCCGCACATAGATTGTTACATTTTTTAACAACGACGCCAAGTTTATAAAGAAGATTTATTAGCTTTAGTATTAGTACATAACCTTACTATATTTTAAAAATAATTGTGTTTTGTGTTGTAAATTTAAATATTTTTCTTGTTATATTAAAAGGAAATATGGATCGGAAAGTAAGTATATTACACCATTTTGTACTACACTTTAGTTTTTATGTATGTAGGTATATAGATATATTGACCAAAAATTCCAATTTTGAAGGTCAGGTTTTTTTCCCTAGGATTAAGTTACCATTTGTCCCAAATATTGGGGTAATAAGCCCGGATTTAGTTTCGGGAGGTACCTTCTATTCCCTAGATACATATAAATTAAAGAAAGTGTAGATTAAAATTTGATTGCTTTGTACCTACCTACATAATACTAATTTATATTAAGACCGGAAAGTAGTGTTCTGCAGGTTGAGCCAAGCGGTTTCTAGGGCGAGCGGTAGGCGAGTCCTGGAAGTTTGGCGAGATTTGCAAAACACTTTTTTCGGTCATGTAACGTACAATGTTTTTTTTTTCGACCGAAACTATTTAAAAATAATAGTAATAATATTTTAATGATCGAAAACAGGTCTATTTATCCGCTCGACATGGATTTGACACTGATTATAACAATAAGAATAATTTAAGACACCCACAGTACATTAGTACTCCGGCCTCAAGCCTTCGTGGACTGTCCATAGATAAAAAAAAATCAACTGTTCGTTTCCGTAACAACTATAAAAAAAACAGCTGTGCTGTAAAGAAGCCGCCCATTTTTCATTTAATGGATCTGTAAAGTAACAATTGCGTCTAGAAAAGTGACAAATAAGCCCGGCAAAAGATTTTTTCTGGTTCTTGATAACCACTTTCTGGTCTAGCCCTAGTTACTTTCTGGCCAAAAAATTCTCCAGAAAATGGTTATTTTCCGATCGGTCGAAAAATACTTTTTAGAGGACTTAAATAGCAAAAATTGGGTATTTTAAATAAATAAAATACTTTCATTGAATAAATTTCATCAAAGTTGTAACTTAAAGCATTTACTGTAATGTATTATATTTTGTAATTTTAAGGGTAATTATTTACAAGTGGGGTCAACCCTATTTCTGGCCATAAAAAATAGATGAATTTATGGATCATCATATTTTTTTTTAATTTTTTGTTCTTACGGCGGATTTATGTTGATGATAGCGAAAATACCAAAAAATTAATATTTAGTTATTTTTTCAAATAATCTTAAATAACTGTTGTCTTCAAGCTTATTGTTATTTTTTTCCTAATCTACGTTTAAAAACAAAGAATTACAAAAAAATCGATGTCGAAATGAGTTTTAGTTAGTTGCGGTTAGTTTTTCCAAATCTTTCGTTTTTTATGTACTTTTCAAAAAAATATATATCAAAAACAAAGATAAAATAGAAAAACATGAAAACCAATATTTTTTTAAGTTTTGAAGGCATGAAAGCTATCAAAATCTTTATTTTTTCCTTCTTCGACATTTTTTATCATAAATGCGCCTTAAAAACAAGCAGAATAAAAAAACTATAAAAAAATGTTAATTTTTCGTCTAAATATGGCCAAAAATAGGGTTGACCCCACTTGTAAACAATTACCATTTTTAGAGGCTCTGATATTAGACAGTTGACACATTAATAATAATAATAATAATAAAATTATTAGAAAATTAGTTATGAAATAAATTGTAGATGCAGTTCAGTCGGTTTTCAAATAACAACTAATCAGAAAGTGGATCGGCAGTTAAAAAGTCAGGTATAGGTTTAACATGCTCGAGTGAAGTAACTAGTATAACTGTAAGTAAAAGTTTCCTTAAGGGATAAACTGAATTTTTATTTGGATTTTTTATCAAATAGAGACAAATTAACAATATGGTACAAAGTTTCTAAATGTTTTTTCAAAATTGGGTGGTTTTTCTACCATTTAGTAATGGCTAATCGAGTAGCAAATATTAGAGAAAATTCCGACTACGTTTTAAAAAAATTGTAGGCTTTTAAGTCATAATAAGGTTTTTATCCTTTATATGGGGATAATAAAGTATATATGACACTATCTGCAAATAAAGCTTTTTTGCCAACCTGCGTTATAAAAGTAACTTTTTAATTAATGAAGCAATTATGTCAGTAACCAAAAGTTTTGGGGCAAATATTTTACAAAGTTTTCTTTTTCCAGGTGCAACTAGGAGGAAAAAATTTAACAGAATATGGATATTAAAAATATATGTACATACAGTTTATTTTTAATAAACATTTATAAATTATGTTGGCAATTTTTATACCTAATTTTAGACCTTTTTATTTATTTTTTTTAATATTACTCATATTAACACATCACAAATATTTAAGACTTTTTATATAGCAAATTTAGAAAGATAAACATTACCATATGAACATTTTTATATATGAACTATTATACTTTGTGTAGATTTAGAAAATAAGCTTTTCCTATTAAATAGTCTGTACACAAATTTGGGGAATATGAAAGGAAATTTGTAGACATCAGATATTTTTATGAATAAATTTTTCCTTATAGTTCATATCAGAATTTTTATATTGGGGATAGTCAGTTGTCACTGGTTGTATCTTGGAAACTAATGTATAATTTCGGGGTGGACGAAAAAATGATTATCAAAACTAACAGGCGATTTATCACAACAATTTTTGCATCCATATTTTTTCAGTGGCATCTTTAATAAAAGAGTGGACGCAACATTTACTTTTATACACAAAAATGCTAAAATTTTAAGGTAAACAATTTTTATTATTGTTAATTAAATAATTTCTTGAGGTTTCAATAACCGATATGGTATTATACAGTTTTAGTTGTACAAAACGTAAACACAAAGAATATTTAATCAAATCTTTTTTATTTGACCAGCATACCTTTTAAAAAATATGTTTCACTTTGTCACTACTTTTTTGCATAAAAGTAAATTTTCGCCCACTCTCGAAGTTTAACAGAAAATAATATATGCGGAATGGAGTAAAAAATCGTTTACAAATTTCCATGATTGATTAGGGGAAACTGGCCTAAAATGGCCTACTTGGATAAAACGGTATAGGGCTTGTTTTAAAATTCGCGCGCAAATTACATATCAAATGAACTTACAGGAAGCCTGGCAACTATGTTGGCTATTAGCTTTGTAGCGGAGAACAGCGTAGTATGCGCCAAGCAATATTTGAAGAGGTGGTTGTGTTTACGAGCGGTTAAAAACTTTGTGTCCAAACATTTAAAGTGTGTGTAATTTCACATAGGACGACTTTAGTCGAAATCTGTAAGGTATGTGTTTGTTATTATATAGTTGTGCGTAAACTGTGATTATAAGCTGAATTTAAAATATAAGCACGCTACTTAGAAATGAGGTTATCGGTAGATTGTCATGTTCCGGTAAAACGGCATACATACATACAGGGTAAAATGGCATGCGACCCAAAAAGTATGCCGTTTTAGGCTATAGTATCTTTCCACATTTAGTTATTTTTTGTGATATATTTTTTCTTTACAGAAATGGTTGGTAGTTATATTAGAAAAACTGAAAGACAAAATTGGGATGAAAATGCAATGAAAAATGCTATACGGGCCGTTCAAAATCAGGAAATGGGATGGCTAAAAGCTTCAAAGACATTTGGTGTCCCTTTCACGACACTAAGAAGAAGGGCTACAAACGCTAATAAAAATATAAAACAATGCGCAAAAGGTCTTGGTAGGTTCTCTACAACATTTACACAAGATCAAGAAAGAATGTTGGTTGGCCATATTAAGTTATTAGAACAACGCCTGTTTGGACTTACGTGTGATGACTTACGACGTTTAGTTTATGACTGGGCGGAAGCCAATAAGATTGATCACAGATTCAACAGAACTACCAAGCGAGCTGGATGGGACTGGCTTAGAGGCTTCAGAAAACGTAATCTGGATCTTTCCTTACGAAAACCCGAAAACACTTCGATAGCTCGTGCAATGACCTTTAATAAACCAGTCATAACTAAATTTTTTCAAGTATATGAAGAAGTTATCGACAAGTACAAAATTACGCCAGAAAGAATATATAATGTGGATGAGACGGGATTGTCAACCGTCCAAAATCCACCAAAGATATTTGCAAGCAAAGGAAAAAAACAAGTTGGTACGCTCGCTGGCGCGGAAAGAGGCATTCACATTACAGTTGTTTGCTGTACAAATCCTATAGGCAATTACATTCCTCCGATATTTATTTTTCCCAATAAGAACTGGAAAGAAGGGCTACTAGAAGGAGCTCCGACAGGTTCCATAGGTTTCCCCCAGGAATCTGGCTGGATGACTGGCGAGCTTTTTGTTAAATGGATGTGTCATTTCCAAAAGTTTAGTCATGCAACTAATGAATCACCTGTGGTATTGGTATTAGACGGACATGTCAGCCACAAAAATTTTCAAGTTCTACAATATGCCAAAGAAAATGGTATAATACTAATATGCTTGCCTGCTCACTGTAGTCACCGCATCCAACCACTTGATGTATCTTTTTTTGCACCTCTCAAAACATACTTAAATCAGGAGATGACAAAACAAATTAGATCAAATGACGGCAAGCCAATATCACAAATGCAGGTTGCTAAAGTTTTTCGTTCAGCATATGAAAGAGCAGCTACTGTCGAAAACGCAGCCAGTGGTTTTAGAAATGCCGGTCTCTGGCCCGTGAATCCTGATATTTTTCCGGAACATTTGTTTGCACCTTCTAGTACAACAGATCAGCCAATCTTGCTGATACTAACCAATTAGTTACACTAACAGTCGAATCAAATTTAGACGAACAATCTAATGTAAGAACGACACATAATACAGAAATTGAAAAAGGAAAAGAGGAAACCATGGTTTCGCTGACAACGCTAAGTCCCATACCATCGACATCTAGAACGTCTACCACGAAGAGTAAGAAAACTCCTACAGTACTAACTAACAGCCCTTTCATGGCGGAAATCAAGGAAAGGGAGATTGAAAAATCCAAGAAAAAAATCAGACAATCAGCACGACAAGTGAAGAAGCGTTTGAAAATATATCCCAGCGATGCATTCGAAGAATTAGAGTTTACGGGTGAAATATTTGAGAAAGAAAAAGACAACGATGATGCGTTTTGTTTATTTTGTGGAGAATCATTTTCTAGGTCGAAAGCAAGAGAGGTGTGGTTAAAATGTTCCAAGTGCAATGAATAGGCCCATGTTGAGTGTGCTGGTGTTAGCCCCGATGTGTGTAAATAGTCTATGCCATTTTGCCCTGTATTATTAAGTTCGCATATATTTGTATTATTTTTTATATTTTCAAAACCAGTATTATTTTTGAAATAAGTGTTTTTGTATCTTTTTCTAGCAGTATAATAAGGACTGTTGAAAAATTGGGATTTTTAGAGTTTATTTTATTTTTTTATCCATATATGCCATTTTACCCACATTGGTGTGGGTAAAATGAATAATGCAACCAACTTCTAAATAAATATTTCTTGAAAAATCTGAAACTGGTCGTCTTTTTTGGTATAATCTTCCCGACAACAATTAAAAAAGCAATGTAGAGCATAATTTACATTTGGAAAATGCTCATTTCAAAAAAATATATAGTAATTTTAAAAAAGGGTATGCCATTTTAGGCCAGTTTCCCCTACTTTGATATCAACATTTTTATAAGAAGTGTGCCCTTTTTAATATACTTGGTATCGTGCGCCTCCTAGTAATAAAGTTGACAACCTAATACGTTTAGTGACTTAAAGCCAGCTTCATTATACTAATTCTTATTTTAAAGCTGTACATTAAATCGTTAACAAAATACGATTTACGACCATACTTAATTAAACATACTGTATTATTATCATAAACCACACATTAAGGATCCAAAAGATCTTTTAGTGTTAACTAAATAACGGAAATATTACAAAACACTAGTTTGTTTATAATCAACATAACAAAACCGTCTATTTAAATCCTTAGAAAATCCTCTTTATAACGTAAGTTATATAACGTGGATGTTTCAGAAAACGTGTCAGGCCTAAGCAATGCAAAATACATAACAAGGCCGTTTAAGTTTCGAAACTAGAACGTTGTATTTTTAACGTAACTAGGATTTTGTTAAGTTGAAGGAAATATAACGAAACTATTAGGTTTAAGGCGCTATTATTGTTTCAAGATGATTAACGTAACAAAGTAACAAGAAAACATAAATGTAACGTAATTAGGATGATTTTTTGCTTAGTGGGTTTTATCATGAAAAAAGGTATCAGGTTTAATTTCGCTAATTTGATGCGTGGTTGAAAAGGCATAATTCTAATATATGCGACTCTTGCCACAATATCGCTGGGAGCAAACGACAAAATTGCCGTTTAAATAACACCTTAATAATGTTTGAGGTGATGTAAAGTACTTAAGTGCATCATTATGTCGATGAATTTAACCACTGACAGCAAGCACTTGATAAGCTGATAATAAGTGCATGAGGGTTTTAGTTTGGTGTTGACAGGATCGACAAACAGTTTCAGGGATGTTGCAAAACTAATTACGGTACCAATTTGTTTATCATGTTATCCATCATGCCAGTAGAAAACCGTTGGTCTCAGATTTGAGCTCAGCAGTTTTCAAAACTCAAACAACTTATATGTTGAATTTCATAGATCTATAGGTAAAAAAAATCCTACAATTATTATATAAAATGTACTTTTAAACAATTTGAATTGCTTGATATTTTTTTACATGCCTTCATGTGAGAGTCCATTTCTCCCAACAATCAATGACCAAATTTCCTTGAAATCCGAAAAAAACCTTGAAATGTTTTTTTTGAAAAAAACTCCTACTTTTATTTACATGACGTATATAAATAAAATAAATAATAAACTTTTTCAAAATAAATAAACCAAACAATTTCTTAAAATGGGATAACTAGTGGTCTGATTTTAGTTTGTAGTTTGTACCTACTGATTTGTTTGGTAATGCTATCTTTATAAAATACCTTTTTACCTACCTAATTTTGGTCTAAACAAAATTAATAATCAAGGCAAATCATAGACTAAAACTAATATTTGAGATTAGTTAGACTATGGCGTTTATTTTATTTATACTCTAAACCAATCAGAAACCCGATATTCGGTTATTGAAAAAGAACTCCTCGCGATAATATGGGCTTGTAAGTACTTTAGACCTTATTTATTCGGTCGCAAATTTTATATTTATTCAGATCATTGACCCCTTGTTTGGATCATGAATTTAAAAGGAGAAGCAAATTCAAAATTAATAAGATGGCGATTACGTTTAGAAGAGTATGATTACCAAATAATATACAAAAAAGGTAGCCAAAATTTAAACGCTGACGCTTTATCTCGCATACAAATAAATATTTATGAAAACGAATCAGTAATTAATAACCCGGGTGATTCAAATTTTGAAATTCTAGAATATTTACGAGACCTTGCTGAAAATCCAATTCAAGACAAAGACAATGAAAAAGACGATAAAACAAACAACAGCGATTCATTAGCAAAGCCAGGATGCAGTAAGCAAAAAATTAATATTGTCTCTGACATCCAAATAACCCCAGAGAAGACCTCTGACTCTACAGTTCATAGTAATCAGGCTGATTCAGGCAATGCAAACCTAAACATTTTAGACAAAATAATAAACAATAAAGCATTACAATACTTAATTAAAAAATCACCTTACCCTGACATAAAATTAAAAACAGAGAAATTTGAAAACAATACAATTAATCACGTAGACCCCCCGAAAACCCAGAAATAATAAAAAACTTTATTAAAGAATACATGAATACTGAAAAAACATGTTATGTGTATTTTCATAGTAAAGAACTAGTCAGTATATTCACAAACGTCTATAATAAATATTTTACAAACCCCAAAATTCTTTTATGCACCAAATTAGTTAACAATATAAGCGAACAGGAAGAAAAAATTATGCTAATTAAACACCAACATGAAAGTAAAACAAATCATAGAGGTATAAGGGAAACTTATGAACGGTTAAAATTATTATATTATTGGCGAAAAATGAAAAATTACATAAATCGATACATTAATGACTGTACTATATGTCAAACTACAAAATATAGTAGACTAAAATCTTATATTCCTCTTACGAAAACACACACCCCCTGTAAACCATTTCAAATGATACACATGGATACATTTACCATCACGAATCTAACTCCCCTGTTGAACGTTTCCACTCTACATTAATTGAACATCTAAGAATTCTTAAACAAAAAGATAAAAATAAATCTGTAACTGAATTAATGCCATATGCAATAATCGCATACAATAGTACTGTTCATAGCGTTACAAAGTATACGCCACATGAATTTGTCCTAGGTCACACAAATTCTAGGGATCCGCTAAATCTTATCCCCACAACATTTTACTCCGATTATGTAACTTCTCATAAAGATAAACTTGACTCTGTTTATGAAAACGTAAAAAATAAAACCGAAACAAGTAAAGAAAGAGTTTTAGCAAAAACAAATGCCAAAGGCAACGAACCTTTCGAATTTAAATTAAATCAAAAAGTTTATAAGAAAACATTTCAAAGAAATAAAAATAAACCTAAATTTTCAGGCCCTTACGAAATTATTGAAATACTTGAACATATTCGAGTAAAAATTAAAAACCTTAAAATACCAGATAAAACCGAAATTATTCATACAAAAGAATTGAAAAAGCCCCTTATTACAGATGGCCCTTCGTTCTCGTCCAAGGAAACGACTCAAGATACCACGACTTAAATAATTACCCCGGTATACTACCCTACAAAATTGGTAATGCCCAAAGGTTAATAAATCATTGGACTTTTATACAAATATTTGACCTAAATAACCTAATTCAAGAATTTTCAGATATCAATTATAAGTATGACTCTCTTAGAGCTAATCTTAACAAATTTGATAAATATAAAATAGAATTTCACAACTCGTTTACTCTAGCTGATAACTTAAAACAAAAAATAACTAATCAAATATCACAAATTCTTCCAATGAAACCTCGTAAAAAACGTGCCTTGATTAATGCCTTAGGTAGCATAATTAAGACAATTACAGGTAACCTAGATCAAAACGACGCTGAACATATTGATCAAAATATCAATTTGTTAAAACAAAACCAACATGACATGAAATTCAATTTAGACAAACAAATGACACTTTTAAGTACCTCTATTAATAAGTTCAAAGAAAGTGTCAAAAATGTGTCTCATAATCAAGTAATATTAGAGTCACGAGTTAATCAAATAATAGAAACTGTAAACTCTGTGAAAATTGAGGAAACCAATCTTTTTGAATTTTTTAGAATCCACATGATATTTTCTCAAATAACAATGTTTTATCAAGATATTTACGATATTCTAGAAAATATTGAAAATGCTATTACTTTTACTAAATTGAATTCTTTTCACAGTAGCATAATACATTCTAATATGCTTTTAAACGAATTACAGTCAATTAATAAAAATTTAACTTTACAGAAACTTCCATTTGAACCTGTTTTAGAAAAAGCTACATTAAAGACAAGCAAGTATATTTTCTAATAGAGATACCTTTAGTAGAAAAAGAAAATTATGAAATTTTCCAACTCTTTTCACTACCAGTAAAACGTAAAAATCATTATAAAATAATAATACCAACTTTTGAATATTTATTGATTAATAACAAAAATTTTGGTTACTCAAATCAACCTTGTAAACGTGTATCTTATAAAGATTACCTGTGTAAAAACATACATTACGAAAACTCTTTTAATAACACTCCTTGTGAAGTGCAACTTTTAAGGTATCAGCATAAAACTTATGATTGTAATACTGTACTAATTGATATCGATAAAATGCAACTTCAAAATATTGACGACAATAAATGGATTTTAGTCTCAAAAAATGACCTAGTAGGGGTTGAGACTTGTGGAAACCAGCAAAATAGTATTTTATTTAATGGAACTTACTTATTAGAAATAAATTCACTATGTAACCTAAAATTAGGCGATATAACTATTAGTGCCTATAAAAACTCTAAGTTGCTCTATCAAAACATCCCTTTGCCGGATATTGATATAACCGAAAAAATCAAACTTTGTATAAAAAAGTAAAACTGGTCAATTTAAAAAATATTAATTTTGTTAAATTAAATGATTTACAAAAATAAATTAATATACAAAAACAAGAAAACTCAGAATTTGTTAACCAAACAAATATATTTTAATAAAACAAGTTTTTGGACAGTTTTACTTTACATAATTTTAACAATAATTTTAATTAGATTAATATTTAAATATTTATGGCCCTAAGAGGATTCATACCTGCTGTTTACAAGCTATTTTGTTTTAAAGAATGGCACCAAAACTAACGAACGAAATTAAACAAAATTTTGGAAATATATTCTAATTATATCGACAAATGAGGGAAAGGTATTGAGAAGTACCAATTTAAAAAAAAAAACTTTTGGTTTTGTTATTGTGTAATATTTATTTTTTTTAAATACTTTCCCTCATTGTTTAACATTTTTCCCATAATTTATGAAGAGACCAAAATTTTAAATAAACACCTAGTTTTTTGTCAAACTTTTAAATTTCGTAATTAATAAATTTTTGAAAAAAAAAACGAAACCTTTAAATTTTTAAAACATCTTGGCAACGCAGCAACCCTCATAGGATGTCGACGTGGTGGCAGGTGGCATGGGAAGCGATTTTCATGTCTATTTTTAGCAGATTAAAATAATATTGGTTATTATTAGCCTGCCTGTAAATTTGATTTGCCTTTTGAAGATGGGACGGACTAAAAATAAAGAAAATGAATGTGGTAGAAAATGATTATGTCTGTCAACAAGTCGGAAAAATAGACGACTTGCTATGAAAAAACTGTAAGTAGGATATTATTGTTATGAAAGGTTTATAATTAGGGTTGCCATAATTTATTAGAGTAATGTCCGGACGGTCCATCAGATCCTAGGATAAATAGCAGCGATTGTGAAACGCGTGCACGAAACTTTTTCTGCTATTTTACCTAGCTGAAATGGTTGTAGAAATTAGACAAACTAAAAGTAAAACTACTTACTGAACAAAATACAGGCAACGCGCTGCGACTGGCTGCGCTGCAGTGCTCGCAAATATTCAAAATCCGGACGCATTTACGAGTCCTGACAAAAGTCCGGACATGGTTAATAAATCCGGACGTATGGCAAGCCCATTTATAATATGATTTTTCGACTACTATTAATACTATAAGTAAAATACAAAAATTAATTTTCAGGAAACAAAATATAGGATCAACAAAGTCTAACCATAGTTTTAGCAGTGCTATGCAGACGAACAGGTAAAATGGTTATTTTTGTATCTAGGGTGCGAAATACTACTTTGGTGATACATTGATTGTACAATCATTAAGCGTGCGATGTATTTCGAGCCGGGCAACGCCGGGTTTTGCAGCTAGTATTATTATATAAGTCTATTTTTTGTTAAATTATTACGTGGTATTATTTTATAATTTGTCTTATTTTTTATAATTGCACTTTTCTTGAAGTTTATTTGCTGTTATTAATATTATTACGTGATATTAATTTATAATAATTAATTTTAATCTTTTTATAAATGTACTTTTTTTAAGTTTATGAAAATTTTCTGTTATTTTATTACGTGATATTATTTTATAATTTGTTTTACTCTTTTTATAATTAAACTTTTTTAAAGTTTGCTGTTATATTAATACGTTATAATTTGTTTTAAATTTTCTATAATTGCATTTTTTAAATACCTGATGGAAAGGAAACAAATTACACAAACATAAAATGTCAATGTCAAATATGAAAATAGAGCTTACGTTAAACTAGGTAAGTTTTCTCAATAAACTAAAAATGTCGCTCAGTGAAAAAGACCTTATTGAATTGCAAAATATGGTTGGTCACATTTTCAAATAGCTTGACAGAATCGTGCCAAAATATAGGAGCATACTGTGTGAAATATGAGCTTTTAAATGATGTATCGTAAGCCGTATGTACAGTGACGGAATTAAAATCTCCTACACCTAATTTTTCCCAGTGTGATGTTGGCTTTTGCGTACCTGAATTACCTGGAAATATACCTTACTTGACAAATTGTTTTCTGTCACATATTTCAAAATTATATTATTTTACTTTTTTTAATTTTGGAAAATGAATGAACTAGAGAAGGCGAGAGTAATTACTCTATTCGAAGAAGGTGTTTCTCTGGGAAGAATAGCTCAGCAAGTTGAGAAACCAAGAAGCACTATTCAAAGCATCAGAACTAAATGGGAAAATACAGGATCATTGGAGAGAAGGGCTGGAAGTGGTAGAAGAAAAATTTCAAACGAAAATCAAGATAATGATCTGATAGATTTTTTGCGAAACAATATATTTCAGATAGCTGTAGAAGCACACAACCAAACTAATTTTCTTGGGACAGTAAGAACGGCAAGAAATCGTATTAGGAAAAATTCGGAATTGAGAAGCAGTGTAGCTGCTAAAAAGCAATTTTTGACCGATATTAATAAAGAGCACAGAATGGGGTTTGCACTGGGATATTTACCGCAACGTATGGATTTTTGGGAAAGGGTAGTTTTTACCGATGAGATTTTTCAATCTTATTATAGCGGGCAGATTAGAGTGTATAGGCCGCAAAATACACGGTACGAAGAAAGATATACCCAACATGTTAAAACAAGTGGAAGATTTTCTGTTAATGTATGGGGGTATATGTCTTCAGAGGGCTAGGCATATGCCACCGTATTCGAGAAAGATTTAATAATCAGCTTACATACTCCAAAATGTTATGTTGCCATCGGTAAACAATATATTTGAACAAGAAAATTTTATATACCAGCATGACAACTGCCCCGTCCATACAGCAAGGAGAATTTCGGACTGGCTACTGGAAAATAACATTTCATTGTTACCTTGGCCCTCAAGAAGCCCTGATATCAATCCAATCGAAAACGTTTAGGGATATATCGTAAAGGAAATTAACAAGAACAATGATTTCCATCCACAAAACAGTGATGATTTGTGGAATAAAATTGAAGAAACCTGAAATAATTACAATGCTCACCATGCACAAATGCTGATTGCATCAATGCCCACACGTTTAAACTTATTAGTGGAAAAAAATGGTGCCGCTTTGAAATATTAAGCCAGTGTTTTTTCTTTAATATTTGAATAAAATAAACTATATATTTATTTTGGAGCCATGTATTTTATTGAATATTAATTAAGGCGAGAAAAAGGTAAAAAGCCAAGTTTACCAAAATATTCAAAATTGACATAAAATGTTAACCTAAGTGCACAAAATTTTATTTCCGTCACTGTACCTTTAAAAAAATGTTGATGGCGTCACATTTTTTTTAACTGTCAGTAAAAAAATAGATATTTAACTAAGTTCTAAAGTAGGAATAAATAATTAAATTGACCTTTGAGTGTTTCTCATAAAAATAAGGGCTAACGTAAATAATAATGGAAATTCATACCTTACGCTGTATAACTGTAATAAAAATAACAAAAATCAATTAAAAAAAGCCTTTTGTTACACATGCTTGTTATTGTTTATTATTTATATAAACCTATATGTAAAAAATACCTAAAGCCGACCCTGGTCAGAAATAATCGTCTGTTGCGGTTGGCATACCTACCGTACATTGTTGCCAGTGATCACCACACGGTCTGGTGTTCATTTATTACCGTCGAAGCACGATTTGAACTTGATCAGCTGATGATGAATGCTCTTAAAAAAGAAAAGAAAGTTACCGATAATACAATTATTATTTAGGCCATACAAACTTTAAAAAGTTTATATGCCCTTCTAAGGGTGGAGGAGTTACATCTCCATAATTGCTGAGCTAGACAATAGACACCTCATACTATATTAGATAAGAATATGTTATAAATATAAGTGAATTGTATTGTTTTAAACACTTCTGTTTTAATTCTGTTGTTGAAAGTCGAATTTCTGTCAAAATCAAAATTTGTTATATTTTCGAGGAAAATTGAAAATAAAGTTATTTTCCAGAGTAATTAAAAAGTGTTTTTTAAAAACTCTGTCTCCTCGGCCCGACATATAACTTGCTGCTCTTGCATTTTGAAAGGTTATGTCAGAAAACGGATTAAATTTTTCCTTATATTTTTCGTAATACATTTCCTGTAGTTGTTTTGCAGGTGAGCTCCACATCACTTTTATGACACTTTCTTTGTACTTCAGAATTGGTTTTCCTCATATTAAATGAATAATCTTCCAGAATACTTACCTGTTATTCAACAGGTAACTTTTCGTGTATATTATAAGATTTCTCATCACAAAATTTTATAAACTGCTTCCAAATGCTTGTTTTTGATTTTCTTGTGTTATTTGGAATTTAACTTTAAATTTCTTTTTTAATTACTTCCTGATTTTCTTCCCCAAAACGCGACATTTTCATGAAAAAACACTATACTTAAATATACTTTTCGCTCTTTTGACACTACGCATATAAAATGACAATTATATTGTCTTTTTGAATTGACATACAAAGTTTATGTACCTACTATTTACATTTCAAAACTGTCACAAAACATCCTTATTTTTTTAACACTTTGGTGTGAAATTTTCTTACCGAATACCATTCGTGTCTAAATTATTATCCGGAAATTTTTTCTCACTCACAAATATTTTAAGAAAATTTTCATAATATTCGTGACTTCGAAAAAATTTCCGGAAATAATTTAGACATTTGTGGTATTATAAGTGAAAATATACCTACTAGAGTCAGTACTACTAATTAGCCGTGCGAACAATTAGCACGCGAAGCAAGAGGGAAAGAAACTAGACTTATTGTCGCTTTTTCTCTCGCACGCTTGTTCACATGACAAAGTGCCCAAAGATTTGAGCCTGAACCAATGATATATATTTTTGCGTTAACTGACTTTTGTTAGTGTATATGAAATATTAAAATATCTGCCAATCTTGATAAATTCAAGCTTGAAACAAATTGATTTTCTTACACCATAAAGTTGATTGTCTGCTTTACAAGTAAGCATAACGTTAAAATATATTGTTATAAACGGGTATTAAAATAATTTTGTCACTGGTATATCATAACAAAAATCCATTTTTCTGATTATACAATTCATAGTGTGTTTTTCCCTTTAAGTAATTAATAAATGCTACCCCTGATAATCGTGTATGCTAGCTGGCTTGGTGGTTGGATTTTGCTACTATATACCACAGCTACATATATGTATACTTTATCTTATGTTATAGAATTATTATTACTGTCAAACTTATAATGGTAAATAAAACGATATTCGGTAGTAGCTCGTTACCAGAAGTGAAAATGGTAATACAAAATAGTAAGCCCAAAAACACCGAGCGGTCTGGAGTTGTTCTTATTTACTGTATAAGCTTTTGAATACAACTTGATGTTTCGTGATTACCTCAATACTTTTACCTGGCACTCAATGCGATAATCAGGCAACACAACACCTTTTACGGAGGTTCCCTGACTAGAAAAGTCTATCCGCCTTGCTTTGCAAGCACTTTGGGCCACCAGATTTTCGTCCTAGACTGTTTAAAGAGATTTTGGAACCAACGCAAGATCCAACCGAAGATATAGTCACATACCTTACTAGCATAAACGCCGTATTTAGACGTTACGGTAGCATACCCGAGAATGTCCAACTTGATATCGTGACCCGTAATTTATCACCCTTCTATACAAGTCAACTCGATAGACAAATTCGAAGAGGAATGTCTTAAATTGGAAGCCAAAAAGTATCTCGTAGATCACTACATACTTCCCTCTAGGAAGCGTCACGGTTTTGTGGAAACCGATTTTGCTTTTATCGCCGAGAGTAGTTCAACCTCCTAAATTGATCGTGCTTCTAATGCTGCCGAACCTGTCGTAAATTTGCACATCAATATCTTCTTAATATTATCATTTTTCATGCTCATACCAACGAACATTTCGATCTTGGGCTATTCAATGTTAGGGTTGTTAGATACTGGGGCTTCCCGCATTATTGTGGGTTAACCTCGTTATAAAATTCTGCAAGATTTGTGTTTAAAACTTATCAAACGTCCAACTAACTGTATTGTTGACCAATGGTCAACGTTGTTTAAGTATAGGTTACTTTTAAGCACCTGTAACACTGTTGGACAAAAGTCGTGTAATTGATTTTTTAGTTCTACTTAATCTGGCACAAAAACTTGTTTTGGACATTGAGTTTTAGAAAGCCATGGATATTATGCCTGATCTGAAACAAGATGTTTGTCATTTTTCTAGTGAATCTTCCGTAGACATTAGCAGTGTAGTCGATGCTGACTCACTATATGTAGCCAAAAAAACTGCTTTAGCTGCCTTGGTTCAGGAGAAAATTTCTTTAATGAAAACTTGTCTTGGATGCTGCAAGGTAGCACAACATATTATTTAGATAGAACCCGGCACCCAGCCTATCAAACAACAATATTATCCTGAATCTCCATTTAAGCAACAAATAATGGATGTATGTTTGGTACGTAAAAAGGGTGACAACTACAGATTTTGCATAGATTTAGGAAAGCTGAACGCCAAGACTAAAAAGGACGCATACCCAATTCCCTATATTTCAGCCATTTTGGAAAGCCTCAAGAACACTCTGTATATCAGTTCTATCGACATTAAATCTGCCTTTTGGCAAGTACCTTTTAGTGAGTCCTTACGAGAATATACCACTTTTACTATTCCAGAAAGAAATCTCTATCAATTTTTGCGTATGCCTTTTGGGTTAACTTATGCGCCAGCCACCTGACAACGCATAGTGGACCGTGTGTTGGAAGTAGACTTAGAAAATCATGTTATGGTATACTTAGATGACATAATTATTGTTTCGAACACCTTTGACAAACATCTAAAAATTTTGGGTCTTGTTTTTGACCGATTAAGAGAGGCTGGTTTGGTGGTGTCTGAAGAAAATTGCTATCTCAAACCGGAGTTAAAATATCTTGCTTTCATCGTAGATCCTTAAAATGTTACAGAGATTCGTCGATTTATTGAAACTGCCTTTTGGTATCGGCCATTTGTGTCCCATTTTTCAACAGTGTTGGCACCAATTACACGCCTTATAAAGAAAAACACGAAGTGGGAGTGAACCGACGAATGTCAGAAGTCCTTTACCATAATCAATTAAGCTTTAGTCACTGCGCCTGTGCTTACTTCTGGTTAACGTTTATGTTATTTTTTTTTTAATTTTTGCGCAAGCTTTATCGAATTTAAGAGGGGCGTGTTATAAATCTTTAAGCAAGACAAATATTTTAAGTGCCAAGATTATATCGATTGCTAGAACAAAGTTATTAAAAAATAACTGCTATTTAATTTACTCTTATATAGGACTTATAGATGGAAATATAACAAAAGTATTTTTTAGTAACTTTACTTTAGCTTTTAGTCGTAATACCTAGTCAATTGGTTAATTTTTTTGTCAATGAGGAAGATGTTAAGTATTATTTTATAGCCGTGTTTTAAATCCGAGAGCGCTCTTTGTCTTTTTTAAATAAACGACTAAAAATAAAGGCGCTTTTATAAACTCCTGGATTAAATACTTAGCTAGCGTGAATACTTTAAAGGCTTTAGTTACGTAACTGTTTTAAGTTTCGTGCAAGAACATATTGCTCTCCCTCTATAAAAGTGACCCAAGTCCAAAAACCTCGAGTTATAAATTTTTATAGAATTAAATTTTTTACAAAACTATATTATTGAAAAATAATAGTCACAAGTAAGTAAGCTCTAAGGAATTGCCATAAACTGAATTTTTATGAAAACAACTTAATTGTGTATTTTTTATAAAAGTGACATTAGTCAAAACAGAAATATTAAAAAAAGTTTTTTCACCAAAGAAATTATTTTTAAATCCTTTTTTTACTTTAAATTCAAATTGGATATTTTCCCCAAAAGAGGTGCGAGGGGTACTTATAGTCCCTTAGGAAAGAAAAATATTTGTTTGTGAATCGTGTGTCGTGAAATGGCTATTGATCCAAAATTTTAGGGAAAAAACATTTTTTTGTTTGCATTTTTTTTTAATTTAACGATATTTAAGGGATGATTTGTGGTTGTTGCACCCCCAATAAATTACTCTAAAATTTAATTTAGGCTCGAATTAACATAAAGTCTTAAAAATACATATTTTATCAATATATAATAATTTCTATAAATTTCTCATAAGATGATTGTAAAAAAAACCTCTAAAAAGGGTGTTTTTACCCTTTTAGGGGTGACGCCGAGTTTTAAGTGTTTCGCAAATTTAAAAATCGGAATCAGCGACCCAAAAAACGTACCCTAAGAGTAATTTCTGGGTGCCTAAAGAGCATTTTTATAAGTTTTTTTTAGAAGATTAAAAAAAAACATAAAAGGAAGTTTTCTTGCCTCTTTGGGGGTGATGCCAGACTTTACAAGCTGCGGAACCCTACAATTCGGAATCAGCGATCCAAAAAAGTACCTTAAAGGTAATCTCCACTTGCAGCGAAATTGTGCACCCAGGACCCGCGTTTATGGGGTTGGTTATAGTAGTTGTATTTTAGCATTTTTTGTTTATTTATATAGAAACATTTTACAAAAATTCCACAAACACTCATTAGTATTGATATTGATTTACCCTGTATTATAAATAGGAAATGTAAATCTTAATATTTGCAAGAAAGATAAAAGTGTGAGAAACACACTGACCGTTACTTATTTTTCGGTTAGAATGATTCATTCCTTTTTGCAACATGATAATGTATATTTATTTTTATACTTAACTTTATTCATTGCTTTTCGATGTTTTGTCGAATGCACATTAAAATCTAGTTTATTTTGACTCTTCGTGTTTTAATTACACCTTTCTACAATTTATGTCCAGTCTATTGTCCAGATATTGATTTGTCAACCTATGTATTTTTTGTGACAATTTATACAGGAGATAAAATATATTTGATTTTATTTTTTTTAGGGTACTTTACTTTTAAAGATGTGGAAGCAGGACTATTAGGATTTTGTATTTAAACAGGCTGTGTTTTAACTTTATACAGGGATGCGCAAAAGTCCGGAATAAAATTAATATCTTTTTAACCAGTAACTTAGGAAAAAAACGCTGAAACACGTCAATTGATTTTAAATTGTACGCATTTTTTGGCAATAAAATGATTTTTTTTCAACCCCTTAGCTGCAATCCTCCCCAACTTTTTTTTCAAATGCAAACCTATGTCGTGTATGGGCTCATTGAAAAGCTCGTAAAAAATGGAATCTGACCATACCCTTTCTTTTTTTAAAATTATGTGGTTACCAGGAAATGAGAAAAAACTCTTTTAAAAACAAAAAAGTTAGAAATACCTACTTAGTGCTATCTACGGGTGAATTAACGTAACAGATGCTGAAAATGCCCTCCACCCTCTACTTGGCAGGCTCCTAGGCGATGGTAAAACCCGTCTACGGAATTTCGAATGGCCTCAGCCGGTATGTTATGTGATTCCACTCTAATTCTGTTTTTTAGATCTTCAATATTAGCTGGCCTATTTTGATAAACCTTCTCTTTCAGATATCCCCAAAAAAAAATAATCTAATGGCGTAAAGTCTGGGGATCGTGGCGGCCATTCAATTGTACCACGTCGTCCAATCCAGCGTCCTGCAAATATTTTATCGAGATATTTTCTGACGTTAATACCAAAATGTGGGGGAGCGCCGTCCTGTTGGAACCAAAGTGTTTCAGTGGGAATATCTTGATCTGCTTCATTGAGAAACATAACAGCTAAAGCAGGCACTAATGCAAAGCGTTAAAAGTCTAAGTAGCGTGCAGCTGTAAGGTTTCCCTCAAAAAAGTATGGCCCTAATGTTCTGTTGTTGATGATGCCTGCCCATACATTTACTTTCTGAGGACGCTGCATATGAGCTTCGCATATCCAGTGTGGGTTTTCCTGACTCCAGAATCGATAATTGTGCCTGTTAACTACTCCATTTAAATAAAAAGTAGCTTCGTCCGAAAAGAGTATGTTCAGTGGAAACCCATTATTCTCGTCACATCGCCTCATTATTTCCTCACAAAATTGCAAACGCCTCTCATAGTCATCTTCCAAGGGCTTTTGGACAAGATATACCTTATATGGGTTGTATTTTTCTGTTTTCAAAAACCTCCAAATCGTACGTCTAGACGCAGGATTGTTTTGGGCTAATGAAACCGTTGACAAATGTGGATCTTCCTGCAGAGATACGGCAATGTCCAATTTTTGATCTTCGTCTAAAACTTGTGGCCGGCCACTTCTAGGCAAGTCCTTCACTGTACCATGTTCTTCAAATTTGTGTAAGATCTTACTCACAGTAGCCTGGGAAATGTGATTTTCCGGATATTTTGCATTAAATAAAGTACAGACTTCACTTTGACTCCGCATTCTATCCCCACATCCCAACAATATCAAGACTTCGATACGCTGCCTCTCTGACAATACCATTTTTGTTTGGCAAATTAAAAAAGAACACTTTGAAGGTACACAATTTTACCCAGAAATGCCACAATTTTAAAACTGAGTCAAATTTTTTTTTTCTTATCAGGGCATTAAATTTGGTACAAAAAATTTAACAACCTTTTTTTCTTTTTAAAGTACACTGCTCAACAATTGCTTGAAACTTATAACTGATTTTATGTGTAATTTTTTTCTGAAAAAATAAATTCTAAAGAATGTTGATGCTAGATTACGTTATCAGTTTTACACATAATTAATAAAATTTGTTGTGCTGCCTGCCCAGGTTGGTCTGTTCTTAAAATTTGTAAACTTTTAGAAACTAGGTACTGATAATCCTTAGAAATTGTAGGGCAGTGTACATCATCAATGCTGAATGCCACTTTATTTGTTTATTTGCAACGTTAATTCACCCGTAGATAGCACTAAGTAGGTATTTCTAATTGTTTCTGTTTTTAAAAGAGTTTTTTCTCATTTCCTGGTAATCACATAAGTTTAAAAAAAAAGAAAGGGTATGGTCAGATTCCATTTTTTACGAGCTTTTCAATGAGCCCATACACGACATAGGTTTGCATTTGAAAAAAAAAAATTGGGAAGGGTTGCAGCTAAGGAGTTAAAAAAATATTTAATTTTATTGCCAAAAAATGCGTACAATTTAAAATCAATTGACGTGTTTCAGCGTTTTTTTCCTAAGTTACTGGTTAAAAAGATATTAATTTTATTCCGGACTTTTGCGCATCCCTATAGAATTTATGGGTATACATGGTGATATATTTAGTTTCATCGGTTGTTTGTATATTCGAATCAATGCTGTTGTAAAATTTGTGGACTGTTTGTTGTGTAATGTTTTTTTCGATATTCGGGGGAGGTTAAAGAGATAGCACGATCGGTTAAGCCAATAAAAACGCTTCTTTTTGGTTTTTTGGACGGTTATAATTGTAATTTAAATACCAAGTTGGCTTTGTATATCATTTTGTTTTAAATATTGCTGTTGCGACTTATTGTTTCATCCAAAAAATGTTACTGTTTATTTTCTTTTATTTTAAAGGTTAATTATAATTTAGGGTAAAAATTATTAAAAGCTTTTAAAATATCAATAATTTTATCTTTATGTACTGCAGTTATGAAGTCATCAACATATTTTTTTTAAAATAAAATGTCACAATTTAACGTTATTATTACGCTTTTTTTCTAATGCTCCATAACAATCTGCGCCACAGTTGAAGAAATAGAAGCCCCCATTGCGCAACCATCAAGTGTTGATAAAATTCATTTCTATAATAAAAGTAATTATTATTAGGAATGGAATTTATAGCTTTAATGAAATTAATAAAAGATAATGCTGTATGTTTTTTTAGAATATTCCATTTACTCTCAATAATGTTAGTCATCAGATCATTAAGGATCTTTATGTAAAGCGACACAACGTCAAGAGATATTAATGTGTTATCCTTTGGTATTGTAATTGCGTTAGTACACTTTTTAAAGGCGAAAGAGACCTCTATGTAATAGTCGCTTTTGCCAGTATTTTTTGTTAAACAATTTGAATATTACTTAGATAATTTATAAACAAGAGACTAATGGCCGGTTGCATCAACAATTTTAAGAAACCTTAGCACAAGGTAATCCTTAAAATGGCTTAACAAGCGATGTGATTGGCTACATTGGAGATTTGAGGAATACTTAACGCTAAGGTTTCCTTAAAATTGTTGGTGCAACAGGCCATAAATGTATAAGACAATTTGTCTGGGTGGTATGCCTGTTTTATGTAATTTAGTCAGTGCCAATTTTTAGTGATATAGCATTGTGAATTATTGGTTTTTTACCTCTGCTATACTAATTTTTTTTACTAGTTTTTTTAAAGAGTTTGTTACGTCAGAACGTAATTTTTAAAGTATTTGCGTCACTAAGAAGTTCGTTCATTTTTTAACATTTAACTTTTATCTGGTTGTAGGACTATAATTTGTGGATTCTTTTTAATAAATTGCTTTGTCTTGTTTAGCTTTTTTTAAATATAATTTTGAAATGTATTAGGCTTGTTTCGTTTGTGTCTAAGATTAATTTTTGGTTAGTTTTTATATTTGCAGTATTTGGCCTATTTATAGTAAGACATTGGGTTTATTTTGGGTATAAGTTTAGTTATTTTTTCTCGGTTTTTCAATCTAATTTTGTTAAAATTTCATATTTTGTAATCTTACACTTAAAAAATGTATTTAGTTTGTTTTCAAGAAAAACTTTTTTAAGTTTATTTTTTTTATATTTAAATTATCAAGTTCCCCAAAGGATGGGCATCAGGTAGGTTAGCTAAATTTGGTGAATTTTCTTATTTTCTAGCCTAGTACGTAGCTGATTTCCCAAATTTGGTATTTTTTTCCGGGGCGTTACATAGAGGATAAGTGCCTGTTATAATATGCTCCAAATTTTTTGTTTGAATACCCCAGTACTTTTAGCACCATATAATGAAGCCTTCGTTATTTTTATATATATTATAAAAGGATTTTTAGGCCGATATTTATATTTTGGCCTATTTTCTAGTTAAATCATTTTAAAAATTATTATATATCCATTAAAAATAAATAAATGAATATCATAACGAAAATTTATTAATAGTTGGCCATGAGTTAACATGTATACGTTTTGGTGGTCATTTTTGCTTAATTTTTGCATTATTTGTCAAATAACTTTTTTCAGGGTTGTACGAAGTAAATTATAACTGAATTTTTTTTTATGGCTGTTAGGTTTTTTGTAGTGTTGTTGAATTCTTGCAAGGTATTAAGAAATATAGATAAAATTATATTTACTTTTAAATGATTTTTTTATTGACTGACAACTCAAACAAAAATAGCAGGTCTGGTGATAACTTTAAAAAATAACAGGTATCAAAATATATACATATTATATACAAGTTCAAACATATTTTCAACATGCTCGGGCAACGGAAATTCAGCAAACACAGGACAGCTACGATGCGATTTTCGTGTTCGGAGGGTCCAAATAAGCAAGAAAAGATTTACTTGGAGACATCATTATAATCTATTGGTAGTGGACACAGAGTTGAAAGACTTCGTTTTATGTTTCCATTGACCGTTTTTTATTTCCGCCACTCTTGATAATCCATCTGGTCCAGGAAATAATAAAACTACTCGTCCCATTTTCCATTTCATGGGTGGTAGATTTGGATCTTCTACTAAAACAAGAGTTTCTACTTCAAGTTGGACTTGTCTTTGTTTCCATTTAATTCTTCCCTGTAACTCTGAAATAAATTATTTTGACCATCTACTCCAAATGTGCTGCTGTAATTTCTGCAAGTACTGGAGTCTGCTAAGACGATTGATTGGAACTTCTCGAAGATCAGGGCTTGGAAGAGATGTAATTGGTCGTCCAATAAGGAAGTGTGAAGGCATTAGAAAAGACAGATCACTAGGATCAGAAAAAAGAGTTGTTAAAGGCCTAGAATTTAGCATAGCTTCGATTTCAATTAACAGTGTTGAAAATTCTTCAAAAGTGAGAAAAGTATTATTTAATACGCGTTTTAAATGTGATTTTACTGACTTAATACCTGCTTCCCATAACCCCCCAAAATTGGGCGAGAATGCCGGTATAAAATGCCAATTTAAACCCAAATCAGACAAAGTATTATGTAATTTTTCTTCATTTTGATTTAAAAATGTATATAGTTCATGCAATTCATTTTTCGCGCCTATAAAAGTACTACTATTATCCGAATAAATGTCAGTGGGGAGGCATACCCCGAGAACAATACCGTCTCAAGACAGCTAAAAATGCCCCTGTCGTTAAATCGGTAACCAATTCTATATGGACACATTTTGTGGAAAAACATATAAATAGACAAATGTAAGCCTTAGATGTTTTTGCACCTCTACCTTTTTGATCTTTGATGAGAAAAGGTCCGGCATAGTCAACCCCAGAGTTGCTAAATACTGGTGCTGGTGTTATTCGAGGTCTTGGTAAAACTCCCATCATTTGAGAGGCTTCTTTTGGATTAGCTCTAAAACATCTGACACACGAAAACACCGTTTTCTTTGCCAGTTTTTTACCAGCTAATGGCCAATATATATCAGGTATAGAAAATAATAATTGTTGAGGTCCTGGATGGTGTAATCTAATATGTTCGTGTTTAAATATAAGAACTGTCAAATGACTACTAGAATCTAGCAAGGCTGGATATTTTTTATCATAAGAAAAATTAGATTGTTGTAACCTGCCTCCAACTCGCAAAATTCCATCTGAATCTACAAAAGGATTTAAATTTAAAATTCTAGATTTTTTGGGCAAATCCCTACCTTGTTTTAATAATTTAATTTCTTCAGAAAAACTTTCACTTTCGGAAAGTTTAACTAAAGCATTTAACGCTGATACTATTTCAGATACAGTAAGGGGACCATCAGGGACTCGACGCTTTTTGAGTTTTTGATAAAATCGAAAGCACCAAGCAAAAACTCTTTGAAGATTATTTAAACTAGAAAAATTGTGCAGCTTTAAAGAGTTTGGACTAATATGGATGTTAAATACTACTTGTGAACTGTCAACTGACAAGTTATTGTTTAAAGAAATTTTAAGTTTTGGCCAATTACCTTCCGGTTGTGCCAACCAGCTGGGTCCTGACCACCAAATATTTGAATTAGGAAGGAGTTTACAACTTATTCCTCGTGACAGTAAATCAGCTGGATTATCTTGAGATGAAACATGATGCCATTGAGTTGAATCCGATAGATCTCTAATTTTTAAAATTTTATTATGAATAAATATTGGTAATTTATTAATTGTAGTTTTAATCCACGATAAACAAACCATAGAATTAGACCAATAAAAATATGCGTCAATCGGTAACTCTAAAGATTGTTTTACTTTGTGCATTAACTCAGCCAGCAATACAGCGGCACATAACTCTAAACGGGGTATAGTATTTGATTTAATAGGGACTACTCTTGTTTTTGCATACAAAAGACTAATTTTTATATTTTCTGATGGATCTATGCTTCGAATATATACGCATGCACCGTATGCTTCTTTTGCAGCATCTGAAAATCCGTGAACTTGCAACGAAATCTAATTTGAAAAAACACAATGTCTATTTATTTTTAATGTATTGAGATTCAACAACTCACGTCGAAAATCTCGCCATTTTGTATCTAGCTCACTTGGAAGTGATTCATCCCATTGAAGTTTTAATTTCCACAATTTTTAAATTAAAACCTTAACAACAATGATGCAAGCAGCTAAAAATCCCAAGGGATCAAACATTTGTGATATATCCGACAATACTGATCTTTTTGTGACAGTTTTTAAATCTGCATTACTAATATTAAACATTATAACATCTGAGGAACATAACCAATATACGCCCAAAGTTTTCGCCATTCCATTGTCTCGAAAATTAAAACAATTTTCGGAATATACATTATTTACATGTTGTAAAACCGCTTCTCTGTTAGAAGCCCATTTTTGTAAATAAAACCCAGCGGAACAAAATATAGACGAAATCTGATCAATAAGTTTAATGGCCTCGGATTCTGTTTTAATAGTAAAAATGAGGTCATCCATGTAAAAGTTATGACTTATAATTTTGGCTGCTTCTGGATAAATATTTATAAAATCGTTTGACAACTGCTTCAGACATCTGACCGCTAACCATGGTGCATTGGCTGTGCCATAAGTAACAGTATTTAACTGATATGTAAAAATTTTTTTATTAGTGTTATTACACCAAAAAATTAATTGAAGATTTCTTTGAATTGGATCAATGAGTATCTGTAGGTACATTTTGACAATGTCACCACAAACAACTACGTCATGTTCCCTAAACCTAATCAAAAGAGAAAAAATGTCTTCTTGAATTTTTGGACCTACAAATTGAATATCGTTAAGCGATATACCATTAGAAGTCTTTGCACCAGCGTTAAAAACGACTCGAAGTTTAGTTGTAGAACTGTGTTCGTTCAGAACACCATGACGAGGCAAATAATAGATATAAGGATATTCACATATGACCTAAGCTTTCATATTCAGACATAAAATTTTTATACATGGTTTCCAAATCTGTATTTTTCCTAAACTTATTTTCTAAGGATTGTACCATTTGAAATGCCCGGTGAGTAGAATCACCAAGAGTGAAAGGGTCTTGAGATAAAGGTATCTGTACTACAAAACGCCCATCAGCATTTCTTTTTGTTGTTTTTTGAAAAAAACTCTTGCAATAATTATAAGCTTCAGAAGGAAACATTTCACCTGATATAGAACAATCTTCGACCTCCCAAAATTGCTTTAACTGATCTTGTAAATCATCATTAGAAACAAAGTGACAATTAGTTTTACCAATACTTTGTATATGGGAAAGACGACCAGCACTCACCCCAACCAAACAGTGTTTTTTGCAAAGTTGGTTGATTTTTTCCCAAGCTATATTGCCCAATACATAAAAAATTATAAAAATATTCAACACCCAATAATAAATCAATTTTTCCGCCTTTTAAAAATTCAGGATCTGCTAACCGATTATGACTTGGAAGACTAAACTTATCTAAATCTATAGGTACACATTGAAAATTTTCATTAATATTAGGAATCACCAAAAAAGAAGTTGTAATCGAAAATTCATTTTGTAAGGACTCAACCTTAAGAGAACACTTATCCTTTAATTGCAATTTTACTTTATTTATTGCACTTACTGACAAATTGATGCCGCTTGTTAAAATATTTAATATATGTTACAAAGTTTGATTGTGCGCCAGAGTCTAATAATGCCCTACATATGTAAGGCTTGTTATTAGAATCTCGTACTTGGACTTGTACAGTAGGCAATAGAATATTTGAAAAATTACCTACATTTTCAACATTATTAGTAATAGGGGAAATATGTGAAGGCTGATACTGTTCATCTGGCATAACAGGCTGGTTACTATTATTTTGGGTAAGAAAAGGATTTAAATTGCAAACATTGTAGTTTTCGTTTATAGTATAGATGGTGAAAAATTGTTACTAGTTGTATTTGTTAATCCTCATTGCGGATTAAATGTAGGATTGGGTAAATTCCCCTGTCTCTTCATATGTAAAAGTGTGTTGTGTCTTAAATTGCATTTTTGACATGAACGAGCCAAGCAGTTACTAACATTGTGGTTACCTCGTAAACAGTTAGCACAGAGTTTTAATTCTCTAACGCGCTCTATTCTAGCTTGAACTGTTAGCTTTAAAAAATCCGCACAGCCTTGAATATAATGTGGCTTTGATTTACAATAGACACAATAAATTTTACTTTGATTTGAAGAATTTAAAGTGTTATTAGGATTTGAAGAAGTTTTATTGAAATTAAAAGGTTTGTTATTAGAATTTATTTCCTCTGATTTAAACAATTTTTTGTTATACTCAGAGTGTCTCAGAGCTAACTCTGAGTATTAAAAACTGTTTAAAATCTTCAAACGTTGGTAAATTAGTTCCACATTTTATAACCTTGTGCTCCTCCCATAATTTAGCTGTGGACCTATCCAACTTATTAAAAAGTAAATAAACTAGAATGGTATCCCAGTGTTCAACAGGCTGTTTCAGATTTTTTAAATAGTTAAGATTTTTAGATGAAGTATCTATTATTTTTCTAAGTTCATTTACAGATTCTCCGGTTAACGTAGGTAGATCGAAAATGGCCTTAAGGTGATTAAAAATTAAAATATTTTCATTGTTATAACGATTTAACACTGTGTCCCAAGTAGATTCATAATTTGCAGCTGAAAATTCAGAAGATCGTAATAAATCCGCAGCTTCTCCAACTAGGGATGATCTCAAATGATGGAATTTTTGAATAGGATTAAGGCTCTCATTTGTATGTACTAAAGATTCAAACATGTCCCTAAATTCGAGCCAATTTTCTTAAGCACCCGAAAATTTAGGGATGTTAATAGGTGGTAAAGGTATTTCTTTTTGAAAAATATTGTTATAATTGCATGAACCAAAAACATTAGAAGAGTTAGAAATAGCGGGTCTTGTTACGTTGCAAAATTCAACGTAACAATATTATTTGTATATATGCATTATTTTATGTATAAATACCTTTGTATGTAAATACCTTAAAATAAGGAAAGCAGTTGTAGCCCATTATTTTGTTTTTCTTTTGCTTAAAACTGTCTGTTGTCTGGAGCGCAAGGGATAGTTTAAATTGTTTCCATTTTTGTTTACATTTTTAAAGGTTTTATTGATTTTATTTTCTCTCAGAGGTTAATGACCTGTTATTGATTGCCTTTTTGTGTTTACCTAGATTAACGTGAATTTCTTTTATTGAGCTAAATTTTTATGCTTTTGTTTATTATTTTTGGAGGTTAATGTTTTGACGTTTGAAATAGATCAGAAGTTAGCAACGAACAACTGTTTATTTTTGCCAGTCTATGGCAACGAACCAACTAATGGGTCGTGTGTGGGTTGGTAGAATTGTTTCAAGAAGGGGGTTGGTACCGCCAAGGTTAACCTGGACAGAAAACGCTGCTGGTGTGAAATAGCTTGGGGAAGCTCTCTCTCTCCTGCTGACCACCAAATAGATAGCCCACGTGAAGGCAATGTTCTAAAAGTTAATTTTCAACCCTTGTCTTGGGGATTGTTGAACAAATGCCTAAGTAAATTTCCCGTTTGTTTGTGCTAATTGTAGTACGTTGTTTCAGAGTGAAATGTCACGTTATCCGTAAATTTTGGAAAATTTATGTCTTCTTAAAAAGGATTTCCACTGGAAAACCTGCATGGAACCCTTTTTCTTCGTTAAGTCTTATAAGGGGCGATAGTGGCTCGTTTAGTTTGGGAAAGGTAAGAATTTACTATTTCACACAGTTTTATCAAATTGCTACTTTGAATTTTTGATCTAACTTTGAAAACGTATTGTATTCGATTTTGGGGTTATGATAATTGCGTAGTTAATTTATGGGGTTTTCCTTAAATGGATGGACAGGAAAATCACAGCTAAGTCTTAAGTTTAAGAAAATTTTGTAGATTAATGATATTACATTGACTTAAGATAATGTCATGTCGATAGTCTAGCCTTAGATTTAAACTGAAATTTTATTGAAAACACCTGCTAATCTTTTGAATAGCTTGATGTTACTTAATACCTTCTCTGTCTGAGTTAACAGTCATTAACACATTATTTTCTCGGTACCTTCACTAAAATCTAAGACTGGAATTTGGACACAAGTCTACACATGTACACTTTGAAGCTTTAAAGTTAAATTAAGAATATACAACATAGGGGTATGGATATTATGGTGCGTATCCGCTTACTTATATGTAGATACGGTGTTAGGAACATTCAGTGCTTATGTATCGGTTTGGTAATACATATGCATTGGAGTATTCGCGGTAGGTCATAGTTTTAACACACTGATGATTAGCATGAGATTTATTACTAGTAGTTTAGTAATAATCTTAGGAGACTTGATGTTTAACACGGGTGTACTATTGAACAAATTGATAGGAACTGTTGGTACTTGTGAGTTGAAATCATATACATGAGTGTTGTATATCAATCTGTGGTAGGAGGTATAAGATTTATTGCTAATCATTTGGTAATAATCTTATACGGTTTAATTATAAATATTGAATTTGATAATTGATTAATTAGAATTACTGACATTTGTTTTTGTTTAACCCTTGACCGGATATATTTTTGTTTAAGCCTTAGTGCTCTCAGATATTTTGCTGTAACGTCCATAACGTCATTGCAATACATAGCATATACTGCAGAGACACAACCTGTGCCCATTCCCAGGCCCTCTTATACCCGGACCTAAGCTTCCGCCCTGGTATCTGGCACCAGCTGTTTTCTTTTTTTTTTTTTAAAGGAAAACCCGCACCCGGACACCCAACATCACCTACTGAAGGTCGGCCCTCTCTATTACCAGATTGAAAATCCTCAACATGGTAGAGAAAAAAAGATTAAGCTACTAATAGGTTACACTTAATCTAAAGAAATTATAACCATAAAAATATATCCTACTTATTAAACTTGATAACTACGCGTATCACACGTGCTTACGGAGTCACAATAGGTAGGTCTAAATTGGTAGGTGTCTAAATTGGTAGGTGTCTGAATTGGTAGGTGTCTAAATTGGTAGGTCTCTAAAAATAAGACGACGAAAAACAAAACACTCAAAAATCTTAATTACAATTTTGACTGCTGATTTATTAAAAAATTATTTAAAAAAAGGAATTCCAAGAAATTTTAAAAGATATAAAAATTATACCCAAAGGTAGTGAAGGTACAAAGGTAAAGATTATCAGGGCAAAATTAGCTATAATCCTAAAAACGATTTGACAGCTAAAAACTTACTAAACCAGTAAACGCGAAAAGAGTTCCTTCCAAGGAAACAAACTAATCGAACAAGCAGTAACTGACTAGTAGTTGTCTGTAAGGAATCTGAGTCTGTATATAGGTATATATACAAATCAAAAGGCATGGCAAGTATATGCAAAATTAGATAATTCGAACATTATTCAAAAATTTTGCAAGGTAAGGTAAAGTAGAACTTCTACTTAAGGTAAGGTAAAGTAGTATCTCTACTTTGGGTAAAGTAGTATTTCTACTTAAGGTAAGGTAAAGTAGTATTTCTACTCAAGGCAAGATAAAGTAGCATTTCTACTTAAGGTAAGATAAAGTAGTATTTCTACTCAAGGTAAGATACAGTAGTATTTCTACTCAAGGTAAAGTAGCATTTCTACTTAAGGTAAGATAAAGTAGAATTTCTACTCAAGGTAAGATAAAGTAGTATTTCTACTCAAGGTAAAGTAGCATTTCTACTTAAGGTAAGATAAAGTAGAATCTCTACTTAAGATAAGGTAAGACATATTAAAACCGACGGATAAAGTAACAGATAACTTGGTAAAACCAAACAGGTAATATATTTACAAAACTATAAGAATGTACATTAAGATAAAGGTAATTATTCTAAATTTAAAAGGAAATAGGAATGACTAATTATCATCATCATTATCAGAACAATCTACAGCGGAATCACCGCGGTAAGGTAATAAATCTTTAGCATGCCAGGTACCTGCCCTGGAACCATCTAAATTTTTTAACTCATATACTAAAGGAGAGATTTTCTTATGAACCACGGAAAGTATACGTTTGGGACTTAACTTTGCCGCAAACTTATTTGCTGCACTAGAAAGCGCTTTTATTGGGACGCCACACTTTTTCACCAACCTTAAAATTCAAATCCCTTTTTCTAAGGTTATAGGACTTTGTATTCCTTTCATAGGCTTGGTGAAGCCTTTGACGTACTTCAGCAAAAATTTTACGAAAATCTGTAAAATCAGCTGCATATGTGTTTCTATCACCAGGTAAAATTTCTTGTTTCTCATCAAGATTATTGTTAACATGATCCTGGGAGTAATAATTTTCGGAAAGTGGAACATGCCTACCAAAATTAAGATACGAAGGAGGAAAACCAGTAACTTCATGAACAGAAGTATTAATGGCCTGTCTGATTTCAGGTACATGAAGATCCCAATCATCATGTTTATCAATATAACAACGAATAGCAGTGCCAATTGTTCTATTATTACGTTCAACGAAATTGCACTGTGGGGAATAATATAGAGTATATCTAATTTTAACGTCAAAGTCGCAAATAAGGTACTGAGGGACACCATAATTAAGAAATATGTCTTCTTTAAGGTGTTTAACAATAATCGGTGACTGAGCATTTCGTAAAGGAAATAATAATGTAAATTTAGAGAACCAGTCAGCAATTACCAAAATCCATTTATTTCCCTTCTTGCTACGAGGAAGAGGACCAATCAAATCCAATGCAATAACCTGAAAAGGACGATCAACAATTTTTTCTTTTCCCATAAAACCAATTTTAGAAAGGTTTGTTGGTTTTTATGCACCACAAACTAAACAAGCTTTAACGAACTTCAAAACATCGTCACGCATGTGAGGCCATAATAAGATTCTTGCACCTCGAAAAAGTGTTTTTCTAAACCAAAGTGAGCCATAGTAGGTGGATTATGACAATTTTCCAAAACTTTTATCCTGTGGGTCTTAGGAACCAATAGTTTCCACTCTCTTTGATTGAAAGTATAATATGAGTTCGTCGGAATGAATTTATAAATTATTTGATTCTCAACCTTCCACTGGGGATACTTTTCTGGCCATTTCTGAATTTTGTCACGCAGGGATGAATACCATTGGTCAACTTGATCGGCATCAAAAGTCATAACTGAAACTTCACCAAAAGTGTGAGAAGTAGAGGGAATAACTTCCTCTGTAGTGTCAGAGTTAGGTAACGAATAAGGTATGCGACTAAGCGCATCAGGTACCACATTAAACTTGCCTTTTCTGTGCTCCAAATCAAAAGAATGCTGTCTTAACTTTATTAACCAACGAGAAAGTCTACCCGAAGGATTCTTCAAATTATTTAACCAGAGCAAACTATAATGATCTGTCACGACAGTAAAACGAGCGCCCTCAATCCAAGGCCTAAATTTTTCGACACAGAAGATAACTGCCAAACACTCTCGTTCAGTAACGGTATAATTGTTCTGCCCTGACAAAGCACGGTTGGCATAGGCCACTACACGTTCTTCCCCATCAATAAACTGAGTGAGAACACCACCAAGTCAACATCAGAGGCATAGCTTGAACTATAAACTTTTGCGAGAAATCAGGTTGTGACAAAACAGGAGCAGAAATTAACTTTTCCTTAATAGCAATAAAGGCACTTTCAGCCTCATCTGTCCAGGAAATATGTTCTTTTTTTTTTTTACCCTTAAGCAAAGCATTCAAGGGACTAATAAGTGAAGAAAAGTCCTTAATAAACCTCCTATACCAGGAACACATGCCAAAAACGTTTGACTTCAGTTGTAGTTCTAGGACGAGGATAATTGATCATAGAAGACACTTTATCAGGATCAGTTGATAAAGAATTATTTCCTACGATGAAGCCTAGATATTTAAGAGTAGTTTGAAAGAACTTACACTTCTCAAGATTCACAGTGAGACCAGCCTCTTCAAGGAGTTTCTTAGCAGTCTTAAAAACTCTAGATGATGTTCTAATGTAGGTGAGCACAAGAGAATATCATCCAAATAGGAAAAGATATATGGTTCAAACTTAGGTCCAAATATAGAATCAACCAGTCTCTGTTGCGTCTGTGCACTATTACACAAACCAAAAGGTACGACTTTGAACTGAAATTGACCTCTACCAATAATAGAAAAAGCCGTCTTTTCTTTCGACGCTTCATCCAATGGGATTTGCCAAAAACTCTTTCTCAAATCAATAGCAGATATAAACTTAGCATTACGAAGATTATTTCAAAATGCGATCAATATGAGGCAACGGAAAAGAATCATGCTTTGTCAACTCATTAAGAAAACGTCCATCGAAACAAAATCTATATTCTCCATTGGGTTTCTTTACTAATAATGTGGGAGAACACCAAGGACTCTGGGATTCCTCAACAACACCGAGTTTTAACATTGAATCTAATTCTTTGTTTAAGATTTCTTGCATGTAAGGTGAAAGTAAATAAGGTTTCTTTTTAAAAGATTTCGCATTGCCGGTATCGATAGTTAACTGAATTTTATTGGTCTTGCCCAACCTGTCTTTGCTGTCAATCTGCTTAAAGGTCTCAATAACCTTTTCAGCTTTAACCCTATCCATAGGTGAGAGGTCATCAAGAGAAGAAAGTTTGAGAAAGAAAGTTTAGTATTGATATTAGAAGACAAAGATATAACCTCACTTTACCTGTACAAATATCCCAAGTATTGTTTTTAAAATTCACTAATAAATTAAACCTTTTAGCAAAGTCACTGCCAAAGATAAATGAATGTAACCGAAGGAACTATTAAAAATTTTATAATCTGCAAAGACCCTCCAAGTAAAATAGGTAAGTCGGCGACACCGCTTACTTTCTGCTGTGCACCATCAGCAGTATAGATTTGTTTATCTTGCAAAGAATTAGTTTTAAGACGCATCTGCTTCAAAATTTTTATTCCCGACTTTCCAATTACAGAATTTGTTGCACCCGTATCAAGTAAACCAGTTATGTCATAATCAAAAACGCGTACCGAAATATAAGGTCTGTTGTCACTTTGTTTACAAACAAACATAGGCGACACTTGGGAAGATACTTTATTATTTTTATAAAAATTAGAAACGAAATTTAACCATTTTTTCCAATCATCAGGACAAAAATAATTATTTTTATTAATTGTGGCATCTTTTAAGGAATTAACAGCATCTTGGCCACGACGAGATACTGTTGAAATTAGTTTTTGAACATTTTGGACAGGTAGAGATTCTAACATTAGGTTCCCCGCATCGGTAACAAAAGTTTTACGTTTCTGCTTACAAACCTTATAGGAATGACCCGCATTTTTACAGTTAAAACACGTAAGTTTATTCTTATTTTGAGGCGTTTGTTTAGTGCCGGAAAATTCGCCTGTGTCCACTTTCGAACTATTCTCCGAGTGGCCAGAAAATGAGTCATTATTCTTTTTATGAAAGTTAACATTATTAGGTCTACCCTGATTATAAAATCTATTTCTATGAGAATCAGTAGGATCGGAATTATTAAGACATGAAACATTTGAACAATTAGAACGCCTCGAAGAAGAAGTAAGGTAAGAAGCTTCTTCCAGCTTTCGAACCAAATTTGATAAAGTTTCCACGGAATCAACGGTCTGTAACGCAAGTGTTTGAATATATTCAGGTAATAAATTCTTTTTTAAATATTTGACTTTGGTTACTTCAGCTAAAGGGTTGGACAAACGATTAAAAAATTCTCTAAATGAGCAATATAAATAGTTACCGATTCGTTTCGCTTTTGTTTTCTCTGTCTTATGGTTTCCCATATTTCATCATCCGCATAAGGAGAAAGAAAATCCTTTTTAAGCCTTTGGACAAGAGAGGTCCAATCATTTACTGAATTTTTGACACTGCGAAACCATATAAAGGCATCCCCTACAAAAAGTTCAACCGCGGCATTAAAAAGCTCGGCTTCCGAAACATTACGGGCTCGTGCTAAATCTGTAACTCGTTCTAAAAAATAGTAAACCCTTTTTGGATCTCCCGTAAATTTGATACCCCATTCCGAAATTGGTTGTTTACTGCCATTACAGGTAACCACCGGATTTACATTCACGACGGGCGGAGCATTTGGAGACAATAGAGTAGTATTGCCGACAGGAGCATTAGGTAAGTCGACAACTTTGTCATCTAAGTCAGACTCTAGCTTAATACAAGTAGCATAGGACTCTTCTTTATAAGACGCGATATCATTAGGATCCGGATCAGGGACAACTATACGACTAACTCTACCAGTCAAATGAATAATTCTAGACTTTATCCGAGCGTAAGTGGAGTCTGTAATTGTGCCTTCGAAATCGATAATAGTGTCAGTGATTGAGGTAATAGATTTATTAATAGCAGCCTCCTCTACTGCGAAATTAAAATCATAATTTTCTAAAGAAATCTGCGAACCAGGTTTATTTGCATCTCTTTCCTTTCTTAACAATTTAGACAATATTTTTTTCTTATCGCTAACATTTCGTTGCGTTACGACATTTCTAATGGCTAACTCATAATCAAGCTCATATTCTAACAAATGGTTAACTACAAAGAACTCCATCTTGTTAGACAATTAAAATTAATAGTTACAACTTATTTTGTGTAAGCAAAAAATATATTTTTTATTTTTTTTTATCTTAGAGAGACCCTGTATATGAAGGAAATGTATAATGAAAATTTTTAATATATTAATTTTATCCTGTCTGTAAAGTTATAAAAGTCCGATATATTTACTTATTAATTGAGTAGGGAGTTATTATTATAATAAAAAAATTCTCTTAATAATTAAGTTAAGCCAAAACAATAGAGTATAATTACATAAAGTCTTAAACTTCAGTGTTATTCATTAAGAAGATAAGAGGAAGCAAAAAAAAATTGCAACTTTCTATACCTCAGTCACTATCAATTATTCAAAAAAAAACTTTATAAAAAAAATTTCGGTTATTTGAAGCAGATACGTAATTCTTATTATATCACGACAAAAAATGCAAAGGTAATAATCAGCGCAAATCAATATAAAATAAAAAGCAAAATCATTCGCGAATTTAACTAGAGAATAAGCTAGTGTTTATGGCTATTTCTAGTTTCAAAATATTTCTTAGATATAAACAAGGAAGGGTAAGCAAGTATTTATGGCTACCCCGTATGCTTTCGAAAGTTTAACGTAAAGTTTGCATAACAGTTTGTTAGCAATTAGCGCAGGCTGCAAAGATAAATTAAAAAACAGTAAGGTAGGTTTTGATCTTTTCAGAGAAACTATGCAAGAAAATTTTCAAAGAAAATAGTAAACTAAAAGCTGTAAAAATTACAGTTATGTAATCACACTTGAAAAATTTTAAAATTAGGCAAATTTATAAAATTAATTACTAAAACAAATTAAACCAAATTTAAGACAAAACTTCAACTTCAGAAGTATTTACTTTAAAAAATCAAAGCAGAAAATATGTATGTAAGGTAAAAATTACATAACAATAGTGTAAAAAAATAACGTAGATTTTAACGTCACTTACTGAATGCGTAATTCCTCTGACAATATCAAGTTAATGTAAAACAATATGAAAAATTTTAAATATTCAAATCAGAAATAAAAAGTAAAATATATGGTTTGCACGAAGATAAAATTTTAACGGTTTTTTCCCAGGACTAAAGTAACTTGACTGTTATGAATTTAACAAAAAAACAAATTAGGTAAGCCCCACGCATTTGGGCGTCAATTTTGAAACGTAACCTATTCTGTAACACTTACAGAACAGGTTACATTTGCTTCGGCTTAGCTTTTCGCCTGGTAAAGCAGTAATGTCGTGAGTACAATGTACCTAATTAAGGTAAGATAATTAATTAAGAAAAAGATGGGCCCACGGTATTTCCTTTATTCGGTTACTTTTAATTAGAATTTAACTTGGTGGGAAACACCGAAATTAACCAAGTTTAGAGATTAAGCTGTTGTTATTAATTTCACCAAGGTAGGAATTTAAATTCATAAACAGTCAGTTAAAATAAATGGTTTTTATTCATATGCTTAAGGAATAAACTATTAAAAAATATAATTTTAATTAATTTAGAAACGAACCTCCCTGACGCATTATTTCTATTAAACTTAACGCAATCTTTATTCCTGATGTAATACGCATAATACCGTGTACTTGATCAAGCATCCGTAATATTATAAGCGCAAATAACCCCCTTTTAAATCAACTAAAAAATTAACTTCCCTATCAGATCGGTTCTTATAATTTTGATAGTTGTTTTACATTATTTACAAACGATATTATAAGAAAAAGAGAAAGATGTCATCAAATGTAGGTTAATTATTTAGTTTTTTAAAAAATAATAAAATTTCAATTTCTTCTAAGATAAAAAGATAAACAAAAAATTATGGCGCGCAGATGTTGGTATTCCCCATAAAAAAAGGAAAAGTAAAACCTGTTTTCCTGTTGTTTTCGGACAAAATGGCTGCTGGACGACGCCCTGCTCCTACACTAGTAGCGGTCACGTGAAGAGCCAAACCATACAGGAACGATTGTCGAAACTGGATGAATTTACCAAACGAAAAAATCGCAAAAACCCTGTTTAAAGAAAAACAGTATTAGGACCCTTAAAATTCGTACTAAAGACCAAACAATTTATAGTGATAATAAACTCAGTATTATACAGATATTTATGGGTATTTTAAGTATGAGTTAACTCACCATAAATGCGGGTTACAGGCTACCAACGGAGGAAGTCAGTGGCTACTCTTACAGAGGAAATGAACATTGCACACTGCTATAAAAAACACCCAAAATTAGCAAGATGACTTGTATAAAACTAGATTTGAAAATTGAAAGAAAATAGCATTTATCACTATATTAGAATTTTAACATACCTGTTTGCAAATCAACCGTTAATAGTCCTGATAAAACATCACCAGTTGACCATAGCACGCCATACCACCAGAAAATATGCAAATTTTAATGCATCACACGTGAATTTGGCAGAACCGTCATTAGGCAAAAAAACCGCCTGAGCAGGAAAAGAGAACCTCTTGTCTCGCTGGTACAACATCTGCTGCAAATCGTACCGTGATCGTACCCACATATCGAAGCGTTATCAGTAAAGCGATCTGAAACGGCTTTAGTCGAGCAGGCGTTACGTGGAAAAGGGCAGCGGGGGCGCAATTATTGCTTAATAAAACAGGTTTAGAAATCGTTAAATTTATTTGTATAAGAAAATAATTAATTGCCGTTGATACTAATTGAATATAATATTATTATTATGAAGAAAACTATAAAAAAACAACTTGTAGCTTTAAACGCTACAACTTTAGAAAAAAAAAACAAAGCAATTTTAATTTATGCTGAAGCTGGGCGTAACTATCACGAAGCAGAAAGGTTAGTCAGTAGGATTCAAAGGACTGGCTGCGTAAAGAGGGAGAAAGTATTAGATATAACATATTTTTTAGAGAAAATCAAATTGAAATTTTCGGGTCAGTTGTTAATAATTCGCAACAAGCAACAAAAACGGTAGCCGTGAATTAAAAGGTATCTTAGGCCATTGTGAGAAAATATCTAAGTTAACACAAATTTCACAGATATAAATTAATAATGTTGCACCAACTAACGGAAGACGACCACCCTAACAAAAGACTTCAGTATTGTGAGGTCATGTCTGAACGCGTAATCCAAGTTACCTACTTTATTTGTTTTCGTGATGAAAGTACGTTTTTCTGAATGAAACAGTTAATTAGCAAAATATGCGTTAGTGGTCAGACACATATTCTTACGTGTTTCCAGTGGGTCACACTTAAACTTTAGGAAAGCGTTTTGGCGGCTATTTTGGGTGATCATATCATAGGATATATTTATGGAGGAAAATTTAACCAGGCAACGGTATTTAGGTATACTTCAAAATTGTATCCATCCCTTGATTCAAGAAGTATTTCAGACAAGCGCAAATAAATTTAACATGGATGGCTTAAATGGCTTGACGAAAATTATCCGGGACGTTAAATAGGCAGACGTGGCCCCTTAGAATTTCCGGCTAGGTTACCCGATATGACACCACTTGACTTTTTTTGCATAAAATGTTAGAAGTGAATTCCGAAACCGACTTTTTTATTGTCAAGAAGTAAACGGTGAGCATTTTAAGCAATTGCTAAAATAGTTATAGGTAAGTAAATTTCTGTGTATTAAGTAAAGGTGTAGTACATATTTCCCACCACCTTTATTGACTTGTTACTATCTTAAAGATACATTATTGTGATAACGAAAGTTAAGATCAACACACACTTAAATTTCTAAGAGTACCTTTTATTATTAGCACGCCTGCTTTGTTTATAATTATTATTTAAGTATTTATATTTGATTTTAACTTATAGTGGGGAGATTATTTAAAGATAAATTTATTGACTTTAAAAGATAGACAAAGGGTTTCAATAAAACGAGATATATTTTTAAACATGTAAGCCTCCTCCAGTAAATAGCCACTCAAAATATTAGTGGCAGTCTATTAGGTATACCTAATAAAATATACATGTTGGGCCAACACAGTAAATATCATTTTGAAAAAACGCTGAGACCCGTCGTTTTTAGAAGGGTTAACATTTTGTGATATTTTTAATTTTGTGACTTTAGCCTCAAGGAGAGGCGACCATCACCCCTAAAGTGGTAAATGGGATGAGGGGTCAAGTGATACCTCATTTTAAAGGTCACTTGATCTTTTTTTTAACGACTCCTAAGTTTTTAAATTTGGGTTCGAAGTTTTCCATAAAAAGCATTATAAATATAGCCCTTAAGTAGAAATTAATTAAAATTTTTTATTTTCATTTTATTTTCCATTATGTGTTTAATACTTTTCGGCTTTATTATGTAGTTTTTTTTTATTAGAGCACAATCTACAATAATTTTTATTCGGCACTGAATAATAGATAAATTATTCTAAAATTTGACGATAAATCTGCTCAATAAACTGTATTTTCTATGAGTGTCTTGTTTACTTGCACTTTTTTCTACACATGATAAAATATTTTTTTTTATATCCCGTTTACAATAAAAAATAATATTTCATCCATTTATTTTAATAATGTTAATATGGCACTGCATGGAGCTACAAGTTTAAATTTAAACTCTCGGTTTATTTGTCTTCACATAAGATGGTTTATCCTACTGCAGAAAGTGTTTTAATAATCGAATTATATTATGAGAACGGTAAATGCGTGCGTCAATATTGCAGCCCAATTATTTAACGAACTAAACACGGACAGGTATGTGAATGAAAAGTACATTTTTGAGCTGGTTGATAAGTTGATAGGTTGATAAGACGGGATCAGTGGCAAACCGAAAACATGAGGTTGCAGATCGAATAGTGCGAAATGAATCAATAGAAATCGCTGTTTTAGGCCATGTCAATATTGATCCTACTTTAAGTACCAGGAAGCTGGAGACAGTATCTGGCACAAGGCGTACTAGTGTCAAAATAATTTAAAAACGTCATACATTTCATCATTTTAAAATACATCTTGTACAAAAATTAAACAAAGATGACTTTTATCGACGTTTGGAATCTTGCGAGTTTATGATTAATCGGCTAATTAATATCCAAAATTATTTTTTAATTTTTGTTTTTCGAAAGAGTGTTCTGTGAACAAAATTGTTAATTGACATAACTGCTGTTATTGGGCTATCGCAAATTCACATATTGTTTACATAAAAACCTCAAATAAATAAAAGTCTGGGCAGACGTGTATGGCGACTGCATGGCTGGTCTTTTTTTCTACCAGAATATCTCACAGGGCAAATGTATTTGCAACTCTTAGAGGATACTGTGTATTCCGCTAAAAACTGAAATTGTAGAACAAAATAACAATTTTAATGCAAATGAGTTAACTTTTTAGCAAGATGGGGCGCCCCCTAGTTGTATTTGGACGAAACTTTTTCTGGTAGGTGGATTGGGCCAAGAGGTGCTTAAGTGACCTGAATAGCCACCCGACCTAAATCCGCTAGAGTTTTTTTTTGTGGGACCATCTTCGAAGTAAAATTTACAGTACTTTGCCGAAATCTCTAATTGACAAATTATTCCAGAAATGCTTAGGCATATGCTATGTCATTTTAAACAAAATCTTTACTACTGTATGAAAACTAAAGGCCAACATTTTTGATCACCTACAGTAATATATGAGTTAATAAGCCTTTAAAAAAAGGATCGAGCGGCCTTTGAAATAATTAATGACCCCTTATTGCATTTAACATTTTAGGGGTAAAGGTCTTTCCTTGGGGGTTAAAGCAACAAAATTAAAAATACTTTTAAAATGTTCCACCTTGAAAAAAATTTTACGGGTCCGAGCGTTTTTTTTTTTTAATGAGAGCACCTTTGTCAAACTGACGTTGTTTCGTTTTCATTGGCCCATTTATAAACAAACTTCCAAAAAAAAAAGGTAAAATAAAATATTATTTAAAAAATAAACTAGCTTTTAATATCATAGTTTTTTAACGTGATATATGATTTAAATTTGCAATTAACCTTATTTCTTTGCTTTGATAAATTTTAATTGTACTACATTTTTTGGTTTATTCAGTTTTGTTATTGTTAAAGGTTTTTAAAATAGTACATCTTTAAACGAAATTGGATAATTCGAGCACAAAAGTGCGTACAACCTAAAGGCAACATTTTCTTTTTTATCACCCATAATAAACTGGTGTTTCATAGTAGTTTAATTTGCAAAACTTCTGCAGGTAGCAGGTTCCATGCTGTGGACACTCTAAGAATAAAAGAGCGAATAAAGGAGGAAGTTCGGGGACTCTTAATTTGACCTAGAAAAGGATGCACGAAACTAGCACTACGTTGTAGTGTGTTGCCGTAAAAATAGCTATAAAAGAGCACTGTTGACCTACAGCTCGTCGATGGGCGAGAGAAGAAAGCTCTTCTTTGAATGGAATCAAAAATGACAAGAGCCATGTAGAAAGCGCTATTTCGCACACATGAAAACAATATTTTAAAGAGGGTATGATTTGGGATACATACAAAGTGTACAGATTAGAAGGAGAAAAATACTTTTTGGCTCGAAAGGGAAACCCGATCTTTTTGAAGTTGCCGAGGCCATGGATGTAATGAGTTTTTGCCAATTATGTGAATCTTAAATGTAACGCCAACAAGATTAAAAGGGAACAAAAGTAATTAGCGATAAATGGTACAAAATTAGGCGAAACTTTTTGTGTTACAAAATGTCTGTAAGAACATCTTTACTATTGTAGCTTATCTCTTTAAAAAGTTTTACCTTTAGAAGAAAATAATAGCGCTATAATTAATAACAATAGCCCACAAATTACTGTCTACATTTTAAAATAACTTCTAATGTCTTAGCAATACGTAAACTGATGCTCAGCACTGACTTCAACTTTGATCTTAAACAATGGGAAGTGACAAATATTTACTATTAGGTTTGGTAAAACAAAATTACTTTAAAAATTTAAAATTTTATATTAGTAAAAAAAACTAAGTTTAAAAGAATGCAAAACAAGATAATGGAAAAAAACATATACATTTCTTAGGCGTCAAATGTTTTTCCTTCCTTCGATTCTCTATTTTGCGTCGAGCATCAAATAATCCGCGGGATAAAAAGTGGTACTTTTCTTACTTGTAACGTAAATTACTCGTAACATGTGGGCACTAAATCTATAGAAGTGATTTTTTTGTGAATTTGTACCAACAACAACGTATTAATATACGTTTACGTAATTTTTGTGCTTTATTCAAATTAATGCTTACCTAAATTAAACACTATCAAGTGTTAAATTAACGTCAGAAACAATGTTGTTGACGTATCTCTTTATTCCTTGAACCTTATTATTGACGCAGGAAGTTACATTCTGAAGAAAGTGAGCAGGAAGGGCACCGATGTCCTTGATACTGCTTCCAACACAGACAGTCATGTCAACAGCTAAAAAGAGAAAACTTTTCTAATAATTCATCACTCGAGATTCCATCACTCGACATTCCATCACTTTATCACATTTTATTTTAACAGTTCGCCATTTAAAATCTATAATAATTAGCCAGAACTAATCAAAACGTATTTTAGTAGACTAAATTTCATATCCCCGGATCTAGGGTTTATCACCATTTTTACTTCTATGCAAAGAAAGAGCTAATGTCGTGTAGAACTAAACAAAAAACTATTTAAGATGTTCTCCATAATATCAGTAATACGTTTTTACTTTTATTTTTGCAATAGCCGTGCTAGGTAGTGATTAAAAAGCTGTAACATCATGAGTGTTATCTGTAGGTTGCATAACAATTATATTTCCTAATGTATAAACATTTTCTTTACCGTTCAATGCTTTGGCATGGCCAGTGGGTAGTATTTTCGGATGACACCCAGTGTTTAATATATTCATGGGACTGGAAATTCAGTGTCTAAACTTCTTGAAAAGTCCAGAAGGAAAAGATCCTTTTATCACTTTTTTAAATGACAGTAAACGATATAAATGACACTGTACTTTTATTATTCTGGCACTTTCTCAAATTAATGTGATAAAACTGTATGTAATAAATTGACAAAGTGCTGAATTTGGCTATAATAAAGTTTTGCGGTCATGGAATGTCGCCGTTCTGATGTGTATATGATGTCGTGTGATAATTATCGAGTTATGGAGTGTCCACGCAGCTAAGATTTTAGTATTCTAACTTTAAAGGGTTTTTGCTCTTATAGTGACCACTATTTCCTACCAGTTTAGATTATTTTATGCATGTAGAAAGTTAAATGACTTTCGGCAATATGCTTGTATTTTTTATGAATCATATTTAAATTTTGTTTGTTAAAAAATTTTTCAACATAAGTTCAAATTTATTGAGAAATTAAAAAGTAACTAAGTACTATTACTAATTAAGTTATAAAAGATATATATAAAATTAAAAAAATAAGTTTTTTATAAAAAAATGGGTTTTTGCAATAATATTTTATTGTTGTGTATCTGCTATATAATACTCTTTATAAAACGGTTGTACCAAAGATGTCTTGGAATACAAATGTGGTACTCTACTCCAAGATCATTTTATTGTTCATCAACATATCAGCTTGGCTATAATAATAAAAATTTAATGGAAACAGATATTATATAGGATTTTGTAAGTATTGGTCGTATTCTTCTTCAAGATAGGATTAGTTAAAAATCGCAAAAAGCATTACGCTTGTTGCAAAAAAAAACAATAAACAAAAAATAAGGGCACGTTAAATTTCATTGGGAAAAAATTGACAAATTTGCAAATTGAGTAGCCCTTAGAATATAGAACTTAATAATTTAATTTTTTTCACATGTATTAGAGATCTCGAGCTTGCGAATATTTTTTTTTAATAGAAATCGAATCATTTAAGCGTCCTCAGTAACTGTTTAAGGTTATAAAAAAATTGCTTATAAATAAATAGGGTTTTAAATTACTCGAAAATACGATTTGTTTAACATACTAAAATGGTAAATCGGTCAATTGATTGCCAAGATACAGGCTGCCAAAGATGACCGGCGTTTAAGAGGACTTAAAAAAAATAATTATTATCTTTTACATGGTTTATAAATAATTATTATCTTATTTTTATTTATATTTGGTATAGCAATTAGGCAAAAAATGGCCTTTTTTTCTTTATTGCTATTTTGCACAAGCATAATACATTTCCAGATCTCTAATTAATCTTGTAAGAAACCAAGTTATGAATCTTTTATCTACCTTTAATTTTTTTCTACTACCAATACCAAAACAAACTTACATCTCGTCTCAGACGCTTCGTATAAAAATTGTTGTAATTTTTTATCGGGTTTATATTAGGATTTGTAACTTAACCAAAAAACTCTTTGATTACTGAAATGTGCTTTAGAATACTTTTATAAGTGTAGTTTCAAAGTATGTCACTTAGTTTTTCGTTTGAAAGAAAAATTTGGAAACTTGATAAAACCTTTTCTAAATATATTATTTTAATTGAAAAAGTAGATAGCTTCACAAAAGCTTAAAATGTTGGAAATTTTTTAAAATGTACTTGATTAAAGTTTTAAAATAATTTATGAAACATTACTCAACTAACGGCAATTAAAAGTAAAAATGTTATTAAATCATTAAATTATTATTATTTTTTATTGTTTTTATTCGTGTTCCGCCCCTGTAAATTTTTGCAAATTTTAATTGAATGTGTCTCTAAGTATGTTATATGTTATATCATATCAAATAAGCACGTTTTCCATCGGTTCTTTTTATCTAGTCGGTAACGTTCAAAAAATGGAGTTGAGCTGCAAGCCTAAGAAACTAATCTATGTTGGCATGTTTAGTGCCATTGTAATATAATAGAGTGCTGTAAGTATTAAAAAATAAAATTTATTTTTAAGAAGGGCAATTAGTAAAAACTTTTATGTTAAATTAAGGTTTATATAAACCTTGGAATATTTGTTGTTTTTTTGTAAAACAGTATACTTAATATATTGTAGCTTTAATAGATATTTTAAATACGTAGGTATCTTCTAAAACTTGAGAGCTTATTTTAAACAAATCTGAAAAAGTGTAAGGTCTAACAAAATAATTTAGTTATTTATTTACAACAGAGGCGGCTTTACGATTTTATTATTATTTTTTTAATCTAAAAAGTAAGACATAGGGCCCACACCACCAAAAACACTCATAGGATTCAAGCTTCTATAAAAAAAATTAGCTCCCTAAAGTACTGAGATCTAAAGTTAGACCAAGGTCTGTCCATAATTTTATTCTAAATAAATATTCCTTTTTGTCCCTAGGATACATAACTGAGTATCTACTTATTAGGTGTGTTAAATTCAATTTTCTTTTTTTTTTAATTACTATAATATTTACTTACTAGTACATGTAAACTAAAGTATTAAACATATTTTAGATTTAAAAAAGTATATTATATATCTTAAAACCTTTACCGTTTTAAAATATCTTTTTAAATTGTTTAAATTGCAGTAAAGAACTTTATGTGTATTTTGTAAAAACTGCACACAGCTTAGCTGTGGATTAATTTTAGATTTACCATAAAATATTTGCTTTTTTTTGTACTGTATAAAAGCCAGAAAAATCTTCGTGTACCTAATTACTTATCTATTTAAAATTTAAAATTCGAAAATAATATTAAAGTTTTAAAACAAATTTGACCATTACGAGATCTATTTAATTTAAGTAAGACTATCGTCTTAGTCTCAACCGATATTATAAACCCCGAAAATTATTCTGCGCCGATTCTGGCGCATATTTTAATTATCTCGGTATAAAATAAATTATATTAAGTATTTATATTGCAGGAATTTTAGTTAGAACTATAAAATATGTAAAACACAAAATAATTTTTGATTAAATTTTCTTGACAATAATGGCCATAATTTTTGGCATAATGTTTGTATTTATAAAACGGCTCTAATGCCAATTACTTAAAAAATTATTCTGGGCCAAAGAAATGAAAAAGAAAATCTATGTTTTGCTCGTTATTGTCTTCATAGAACCCCTTCTGTCATCCAGAAATATATTTTTAAAGTATTTACGCCAGAACAAAAGACTGCTACACACAAAAGGACTGCAAATTTTAATGCTGCCATTTTCGATTATTTTTAAAACATTTATGTTGTCGATATTTACCTATTATCGGACTTTATATATACCTGCATTAAAAATTTTGATGCAATCTTTAATAAAAGCTTTCCACTTCTCATAAATAAAAATATTGTCTCAAGTGCATCTAAACACTTCAATTCAAACACACGTGTCAAAAAAAATGCATTTTGCCAAATATTGCACTTTCCCTTAAGTACTAATCGCTACTGTCGTTAATGTAGTGAAGAATATTAAACATAAAGATGAGTTACTGCATTACCTTCTTCTTTACTTAGGTTAGCAACTCTTCTAAACAAGATACAGTTAGCTTGAAAATGCTATCTGAAGGATATGATTCGGAGGATAAACAACGACGGCATGGAGGATCGACAATCTGAGATGCATGAGATTGGCATTTGTTTTATCATAAAAAAAGGTATCAGGTTTAATTTCGCTAATTTGATGCATAGTTGGAAAGGCATAATTCTAATATGTGCGACAGTTGTCACTTACCACTCTTGCCACAATAACGCCGGGAGCAAACGGCAGAAAACCGTTGGTCTCAGACTTGAGCTCAGCAGCTTTCAAAACCTATAGGTTGAATTTCGAAGATCTATACGTAAGAAAAATGCCCTAAATTATTATATAAAATGTACTCTTAAAAATTTTGAAATGCATAATATTTTTTCACACGCCTTCATGTGAGAGCCCTTTTTTTCCAATAATCAATGACCAAATTTCCTTTTTATCCGAAAAAAAACCTTGGAATGTTTTTTTTTCTGAAAAAAAAAGAAAGAAAAACCTATTTCTATTTACATGACGTATATAAATGGAATAAATAATAAACTTTTACCAAAAGGAATAAACCAAAAATTTCCTTAAAATGGGATAACTAATGATCTGATTTTAATTTGTAGTTTGTACCTACTGATTTGTTTTGTAATGCTATCTTTATAAAATACATTTTTACCTACATAGCCTTTAGTTTTTTTCTGAACATAATTAATAATTGAAGCAAAGTCAATTTTAAAACAAAATCATAGACCAAAACAAATATTTAAGATTAGTTAGACTATTAACGTTTATCATTTTTAACTTGCAATTTTTCTTGTAATTGCAGTTACAGCTAACTAATTTTGAAGGCCACTTCGTATTCATCTTAAAAACAAATCAATTTTAACCTTCGAACATATACCTACTAGAGTCAGTATTACCGTTTAGCCGTGCCAACAAGCGTGCGAGAGGGAAAGCGCGAATTAGTTTTTCTTTTTCTCTCGCCCCACGTGTTGATTGGTCGGCGAAGAAGGGTATATACCCCAGCAATCAATCAGCACGCGGAGCAAGAGAGAAATTAATTAGACTTATTGGGTAGGTATATGCTTGAAGATTTCAACCTTAACTGACGTTTGTTAGTGTATACGAAATATTGAAATATCTTGCAATCTTGATAAATTCAAGCTTGAAACAAGTTGATTTTCTTACACCATAATGTTAATTGTCCGCTGTACAAGTAAGCATAACGTTAAAATATTTTGTTATAAACGGGCATTAAAATAATTTTGTCACTGGTTTATCATAAGAAAAATCCATTTTTCTGATAATACAACTCATAGTGTGGTTTTCCCTTTATTAAAGGAATGATTAATAAGTGCATGCATGCTACCTCTGATAATCGTTTATGCTACCTAGCCTGGTGGTTTGATTTTGCTACTATATACCACAGCTACATATATCTATACTTTATCCTATGTCATAGAATTATTTTTACTGTCAAACTTGTGATGGTAAATAAAACGAGATTTGGTAGTAGCTCGTTATTAGAAATGGAAATGGTAATACAAAATAGTAGGCCCATAAACACCGAGCGGCCTGGAGTTGTCCTTATTCGCTGTATTATCTTTTGAATACCACTCGATATTTTGTGATTACCTCAAGACCTGGCACTCAATGCGTTAATCAGGCAACACAACTTCTTCTATGAAGTCGTTGTATTTCCTAAGTAACGCGGTTCGTGCTATTTAAAAGTATTATACGGTAATCATAATCATTAAACATCTTGTTGTATTAGATTCAAAACTGCCGTTAGTATTTGGAAACTTGTGTAACAACATAAAAGTACACTAGATACAACCGTTCCGGCCTTCACATCAAGATTGGCTACTTGTCCATCCCTACATTTTCGAAAACCAAGGACGCAATCAGTAGCTCTTTTATTTGCTTTGGTAACTTCCGGGGTATTTTGGTTAGAGCAGATGTAATTTTAACTGACATAAGAAAACAATTTGATCTAAATAAGGAACTCATTTTTTCTATTTTTTTTTTATATAAATAGATAGCGGATGGAGATATCGCGATGCCGTTTTCACTTAAATTTAACTTATTTTATAGTGGCTAAAAATCCGCCGAGAAAGGGGTACCGTTACATTTTTTTCCAAAAATTACAATAATATAAGTGAATAAAGACCTTTTAAGCACGCGCGATTCTCCGAGCACGACGGCGTAGCCAGAGTTCTCGAAATAGAGCAAGTGTTTTAAAGATCAGTTTTTCACAAAAACTTTACGCTGTTTTTTTTAAGCTTTTAAAACATTTGTTATAGTAATATCTTATTTAAGGTACTTATGTTAGATCAATCTTTTTTTTTTAGAATGGCTGGCAAGTGCAAAAATTCGAGGTTAAAAGTTGGCAATGTCATCTTAGACTTCACATTTCGCGTGTTTTTGATTGATGTACCACGGGAACCTTTAAAACATGCGCGTGTTTGAAAGCTGGATTTAAACACACTCAGGCGTATTTTAATTAATCAAAATAGGGTACCAATAAAAAAAAGTAATCGTTGCAGATAAAGTATTTTATTTATTTAGTGTATGTGTTTTAAACCAAACCATTTAACAAAAAATGTATAAATAAAACGCTCTTTTGAATAAGATCAAAAGTAGTAGATATGTTCAATATTGTTGTGGCGGCTTCATTTATCGGAAGAGTTCTTATTAGGTACACGCCAAAGAAATCTTCATACAATGGGACCTCCTCGGTTTTGGTCCCGGGGTATAGAGACTGAGTGTGCTTAGTTCTATTGACCCCTTTGAACTTGTAGATCTTTCAGAGGTTCTCAAACTTATTTGGTCTAACGCCCACTTTGACAATCAGTTGCTTTGTAGCGCCCCCCATTTTTTTTCACCTTAAAAATCTCAATAACATGTAAGTCTCGCCTGGAGTTTAAATTAAACCTATATTCTAAGCCACACGCGGGCGAGTGCAATGCGTGCATGCGGCGGAACGTCACGTCTAGAGGTGGGAAGTTCGAATCTTTTTACTGAATCAATTAATTTTATTTATTCATTTGAAAAGATTCGTTCGCAACCGATTCACTTTATTATGATGCCGGTCGGTGATAGTTATCTTAAATTAAAAAAAAAATATTTTCATTTATTTCATTTTGGTATAATTATTATTTTAAAAAATATATTTGGAATAAAACTTTCAAAAACTATAATTACTAAAACCTACAAATGTACCTCCAAATTAAGTCTTTGTTCAAAAGAATAGTTAAAACAAAAAAAAGTTCTTTTAATTGCCAAATAGGTATATAGCCAAAACTGACTCGAACCGATAATACGCATAAATTGTTTGCCTAATACACTTCTGGTAATGCGAGACAAATCAAAATATGACAGACCGCTCGCCACTTGCCAGGTCGTAGCACAAAAACGACCGATTTGCCGTCATAAAATAACAGGGAAATTAATTTATTCGAATCAGTGCACTGATTCGTTCTTTTTGAACGAATTGTTGGCGAACGACACACCTCTAGTCACGTCAGTCGCCAGACAGTCGCGAGCCGCGGCTGTGTATTTGGGCACCTGCACTCCGCAAACACGGACCGACGAACGTTGACGAACTAAAATACAGGATTGCACAAATAAATCGTGCAATATTTGTTCGCGCCAAACGTGAATTATAATTGAACCTTCTAATTTTAATTATATTTTTTCTTTATTTTTACTAGATTAGTTACATAAAAAAATCCCGCGTTCGGCAAGTGCTCTGCTTGGCCGCAACAATATATACATATTTTTAATACGTGTCTTCGGAGGAGGGGACCTCACCTGCGACACTTGAAGACACTATATAATATCTTTTAGTGCTTGATATCTATTACTAAATATCTTAAGATATAAATAGCGTTGTAAACGCATTAAAAATATTAAATATTTAATATATTTTTAATTTATATTTATACAATAAAATAGGATGAAAATATGAACTAATAAATGCATGTTGTTTAGTAAAATTATTTTAATTTCAGTAAATTTTAAAATATGAAGTAGCTGAAGTTTTAAATCACCCATCGCCCCCCAAAATCACATCAGGGCCCCCCAATTTTTTCTGGGTCCCTTACCGCCCCCCTCTAGGCCTTCAACGCCCACAAGGGGGCGTTATCGCCCACTTTGAGAAAGACTGGTCTAGAACAGCAAAACCAAAAACCCCCAAAAAATCTAACTATATATTTACGTTTCTGTGGCAAGTCTCAACGTATTTAAGATAAAAATATTATATTAAATCATATCTGATTGTTAAATAATATTTAAAATTAAAATTGCTAAAATTTTAAGAAAAAATATAGATATTCTGAGATTGCCTTTTTTACAATTTTTTGACGTTTTATAAAAGATATTAGAACGTAAATATTGAACAATGCAATGGCCTTGCTGTCTTTTACTGTAACAAATAGAAAAAAAATTACAAAGTAAAGTTATGCGGTATTACCAACGCTATCAAACGATATTCTTAAAGTTATGGCTCATCGGACCTTTTTGAGATGAGTAAATTTTATATTTTTGCATAGCAGTTACGCCCTCTAGCGGTCGAATTATGAACTTTAAAATAACTTTCAAATATTTATCTTGTCTACTTTAATTATAAGGAGTTTTTTAAACCTCTAGGCCTTACCATTGAGATACACCCTACCCTACCCTTATCCGGACACCCTGTTTATGTACAGGGTGGCCAACTAAGAATGCGATGTGTATAGGAACCTATCCATCAAAGAGGCTTGTGCCAAAAAATGTTACTAAAACGGCCAAGAGAAAAACCTGTAAATTATTTTCATGTTTCTGAAATGGCCGCCAGCAGGCGTAACTGCAATCTTAAATATAAAAAAGTATATGTTTCTGTGAATTCCGCTAGATTAACCTAACAAAAAAATATCCGATCTTTAAATTTAAAGATAATATAAACCTTCTTTGTTTAAAAAGTTTTGCTGTATCTCTAAAAATTAAATGGTGGAGGGCATTTAAAGGTTTCCGTAAAAAACACCCTGTATCTTCGAAACGGCTAAGTCGATTTTAACAAACTTGGTCTAGTTAAAAAAAGCTAATCTTGGGCTACAAATGTTAAAATATTTAAAGTTTTGTTAGTTTTACATGTCGCCGCTAGACGGTTTTTTTCGTCATTCCTACAGAAATGGTTAATTTTCTCAAAAAATTAAATACGTAGGTATGATTTTTTTTTATAAAAAAGTAGCTAAACAAGCTTGCGAAAACCGCATCTCGATATCTTGTTCCCAACCTAAAATTTAGGAGAAAGAAAATTTTATACCGAAATCCCTTGAACTTTTATATTTTTAAAGTAATTGTTTGATTTTTTTTTGTTTTTTTTTATCAGGGGTAATATTCCTAGTGCATTTAATTTTTCCGGAAAAATTCGGAAATAAGTAATTTGTTTTAACAAATAGCATGAGCGAGGGTGGTTTTAAAAATCCGAGTCGAAGACGAGGATTTTTCCACTTTCGCGAATGCTATTTGTTAAAACAGATTACTTAGAAACGAGTGTTCCAATCTTTCCACAGGAAAAATTAGATGGACGAGGGATATTTGGTAAAATTATTTTCTGAGTTAAATAAACATTTTATTTTAATACAACATTTTTTTTATTTTTTTATTAAAACAATACGAACAATAATTAATAAGAACAATATAACTTTCAAGCTAGGAAAGGTAATTGCTTCAAACTAATTTTAAATTACAATTAATATAAAAATTACAATTATTGTAGGTTACAGGAGTATTGTTAGCCGTATCGGTTAAATTGCTTTTAATTATGTTTGTAGTAGCACTATTCTCTATGTTGCTGTGAGGAGTGTCAAACGATTGATGGTGTTGGCTCGAAGAAGTGTCTATTTTCTGTCTTTTCAAGGGAGCTTCAAAGCTTGTAGTTGGTACATTATTTTGGACGGTTCTCAAGGCAGTAATGATATTTGAATGATGTTGACTGTCCATTTGTAGATACGGTTGGATAGACACAGCTTTAGAATGTCATGTGATTTTGATGATTTGCTGCTCGCCTACACCGACCTTGCCAGATTAGTAACAGCAGTTGATCGCATAGAATGGTTAGATATTTTAACTTCTGTCGTGTTCATACCTGTATTTTGGGCTGCGTCTTTTGTCCATTTTGACAGTTCATTTCTTCCAACAGAAACGTTTTTAAACCATCCAGTGCTACGATTGGATTGCCATGGTAAATTTGGTGTCAAAAACAATCTATTTGTTGTTATTTTAGACGTTCGTTTGTTTAACAGGGATTTGTATAAACGTACCGGACAAAACTCAGGGTTTTTTGAATTAGGAACAAGCCACTTGCTATCGCACAGATTTTTTGCACCACCTTGTGCAGTTTTGCTGAAGACTGTGTTATACTCGATCCTTCCTAAAACAAGGGATACATAATTTGACTTAAATGTCCAAATATATTTTGTAGTGTGATTTTAAAGTAGATGTATGTAACTTCTAATTTTTTTGGAAAAGCAAAAGGAATTTTAGTGGTTATATATCGTTTTTGATTTTTTTAAATAGTACAGCTACCAAATTTTAGATGCTAAAAAAATGGCAAAACGTGATTTATACAAGGTATTACAAAAAAGACATTAAAAAATTGCGAAAACATATTTTACGCCAAGATAAAAAGTATGCGCACATATTTTGTTTTGATATAAGCGTTTTTTCTGCCAAGTTACAATAAACATTTACATATTTTGTTGCAAAATTAAAAAGCAATATCTCACCTGTTTTGATTCCATAATTATCAATTTCTTCTTTAAAATGTTCTGTTAAGCAACGAGCCGCTTCTCCACCCCTCCAAGCAAGCTCAACTGCTGCAATAAAGTAAAATTTACGCTGCAACCAGGTTGGGGTTGTCTCATCCCATAAGGACACCATCTTGTAGTAGTCGTCCATATTTAAAGAAGCTTGTTTTCCTTTTTTCTTCCTGTTTCTGGAGACTTCTCCTTTTCGCATTTCGAGCGTCTCTAGCTGGCTTAAAGGTAATGTCGTGGAATGGGTCGCACACGATATTAAACTCTTAAAAATATTTTCCCTGCAGTTTTTTGGCAACGATAATCCACATTACTTTTACTCTTCCCCATTAGCTTTACGCATGTTCCATGCCCAGTCCTCCCTTAGAATGCACCCATATGATGTCGTTTTGCATCAGGCCTTGACAGAGGAAGACTTTGATCGGAGGTTGGACTATTGCCATTGAATGTTAGGCATGACACGCGAAAATAAAGAATTTTTATTTTAAATTCTTCGGACCGATGAAGCCACCTATAATAGTGACGGGAGAGTCAATATGCACAATATGCATTAATGGTCTGCAGAAAATCAACATTGGTTGCGTGAAGTTTAGCACCAACGGCGTTGGAGAATAAATGTGTGGTGTGGCGTGTTACGGAAACTTTTGAATAACCCCCACTACTTTGCTTTAAGAGATACAGTAAAAATTGTTACACAAAAAAGGTTTAGATTATCCTCGACTTCAAAGATCAGATATTTTTTTGTTAGGTTAATATAGTGGAATTCACAAAAACATCATTTTTTTAGATTCTAGATTGCAGTTAAGCCCCCTAGCGGCCATGTCAGGAACTTGAAAATATTTTCCCAGTTTTTCTCTTGGCCATTTTAGAAATAACTTTTTTGCCGCAAACCTCTAGGATGGATAGATTCCCAGATAGAGTACCTCGCATTCTTGGTTGGCCACCCGTACATTATTATACAGGGTGGCGCATTTTGGTTGTATTTACGGGGTATTGAGAAAACCCTAAGAGATAGGGCAATTTGGTTTAGACATACTATATATGATTTACATTATTTACATTGTTAGTCACCCAAGTTCTGTCGGATTGAACATGAAAAAGAGGAATTTTCCCCTGTCACCAACATAGTTGTTTCAATAAAATGTAACAGTTTGATTTCGTCATCAGCAATGTATTCTTTTTTCAGTTTTATTTTAATTGTAATCAGATAGTTAGGCTTACTTAGCTCTTTTTATCAATCTTTTTTCAAACAACAAAATCTTGCAAATCCTTCTTTTCCTTGGTACAACTTAATGGCTAGTGGATTCTTTATGGGTTTTTGCTTAGTGAATTCTCGCTGCATTTTGTTGGGTCCACCCAGAATTATAATATCCGCATTTTTGTGTCAAGATGATTATCGACTAACTAAAATCTCTTATAATATTAACACTCCGATATCTCACAAATTTTGCATGGGATGTATAGTTAAGAGCCTTATTTACCTGGTTTAAATTTAAAGTTCCTTATTGTTTTGGCCTTTTTCTTATTCCCAGGAAGATGTTTCGTTTCTCTATGCTAGCGGTGATGTTTTTTTTTGGGCCTGTTGATTTGGTTAGGTGCTTCTTTTTTTTGGTTTTTCTTACAATTTTTTTTAAAAAAAAAATTTTTTTTAAAAAAAACCCCCCCCCTTTTTTAAAAAAATATTTTTTTTTCCCCCCTTTTTTAAAATTTTTTAAAAACCCAAAAAAAAAAGATTTTTTTTTTTTTTTAAAAAAAAAAAAAAAACCCCGGGTTTTTTTGGGGGGGGGGGAAAAAAAAAAAAATTTTTTTAAAAAAAAAAAATTTTAAATTTTTTAACTTTTAATTTTTTTTGGGGCCCCTTTTTTAAAAAAAAAACCCGGGCCCCAAAAAGGTTTTAAAAATTTAAAAAATTTTTTTTTTTAAAAATTTGTATTTTTTTTTTTTAAAAAAAATTTTTTTAAAATTTTTTTTTTTTTTTTAAAAAAAAATTTTTTTAATTTTTTTTTTTTTTTTTTTATTTTTTGGGGTTTTTTAAATTTTTTTTTTTTTTTTTTTTTAAAAATTTTTTTTTTTTTTTGGGGAAAAATTTTTTTTAAAAATTTTTAAATTTTAAAAATTTGGTTTTTTTTTTTTAAGGGGTTTTTTAAAGGGGGTTTTTCCTTTTTAAAATTTTTAAATTTTTTTTTTTTTTTTTTTTTTTTTTTTTTTGTTGGCGGTTTTTTTTTTTTTTTTTTTGGTTTTTTTTTTTTTTTTCCCAAAAATTTTTAAATTAAATTTTTTTTTTTTAAAAAAATTTTTTTTTTGGGTTTTTTTTTAATTCCTTTTTTTTTTTTTTTAAAGGTTTTTTTTTTTTTGGGAAAAAAAGGTTTTCCGGGGGGTTTTTTTTTTTTTAAAACCCCAAAAAAAGGAAAAATTTTTTTTTTTTAAAAAGGGGAAAAAAATTTTAAAAATTTTTTTTTTTTTTTTAAATTTTTTTTTAATTTTTTTAATTTTTTTTTTTTTTTTTTTTTTAAAAATTTTTTTTTTTTTTTTAAAAAATTTTTTTTTTTTAAAAAAATTTGTTTTTTAAAAATTTTTTTTAAATTTTTTTTTTTGTTTTTTTTAAAAAAAGGAAAAAGAAAATTTTTTTTTTTCCCAAATTAAAAAGGGGAAAAAAACCAAAATTTAAAACCCCGGTTTTTTAAAAAAAAAAGGAACCAAATTCCCCCTTTTTTTTTTTTTCCCCTTTTTTTGGGGAAATTTTTAAAAAATTTTTTTAAAAAAATTTTTTTTTTTTTTTATTTTTGGGGGGAAAATTTTTAAAAAATTTTTTAAAAATTAAAAAAGGGGGGTTTTTTTCCCCCCCCCCTTTTTTAAAAAAAATTTTTTAAAAATTTTTTTCCCCCCAAATCAATTTTTTTTAAAAATTTTTTAAAATTTAATTAAAAAAAATTTTTTTTAAAAATTTTTTTTTTTCCCCCTTTTAAATTTTTTAACCCAATTTTTTTAAAATTTTTTTTAAAATTTTTTTTTTAAAAAGGGGTTTTTTTTTTTTTTTTTTTAAAAAAAAAAAAATTTTTTTTTTTTTAAAAAAAAAAAAATTTTTTTTTTTTTTTTTTTTCCCCAAAAAAAATTTTTTTTTTTTGGTTTTTTTAAATTTTTTTTTTTAAAATATTTTTTTTTTTTTGGGGGTTTTTTTTTTAAAAAATTTAAAAAAAAAAAACCAACCAAAAAATTTTTTTTGGCAAAAAAAAAATTTTTTTTTTGGGGTTTTTTTAAAAAAAACAAAAGAAGGGTTTTTTAAATTTTTTTTTTTTTTTTAAAAAAAAAAAAATTTTTTTAAATTTTTTTTTTTAAAAAAAAATTTTTTTTTTTTTAAAAAAAAATTTTTTTTGGGGGGTTTTGTTTTTCCCCAAAAAAAATTTTTTTTTTGGGGGTTTTTTTTGGTTTTTTTTTTTTTTAAAAAAATTTTAAAAAATTTAAAAAAAAAAAATTTTTGGTTTTTAATTTTTTTTTTTTTTTTTTTTGGGGGGTTTTTTTTTTTTTTTAAAAAAATTTTTTTTTAAAAAAAAACCGGCCTTTTAAATTTCCTTTTTTAAAAAAAAATTTTTTTTAAAAAATTTTTTTTTTTTTTTTTTTGGGGAAAAATTTTTTTTTAAAAGGTTTTTTTTTTAAAATTTTTTTTTTCCAAAAAAAAAGGTTTTTTTTTTTAAAAATTTAAAAAATTTCCCCTTTAGTTTTTAAAAAAATTTTTTTAAATTTTTTTTTTTTTTTTTTTTTGGTTTATTTTTTTTTGGGGAAAATTTTTTTTTTTTTTTAAATTTAAAAAATTTTTTAAAGGAAAAAATTTTTTTTTTTGGGGGAAACCCCCCGGGGGTTTAAAATTTTTAAATTTTTAAAAAATTTTTTTTTTTAAAAAAAAAACCAAGGAAAAGGGTTTTTTTTTAAAAAAATTTTTTTTTTTTTTAAAATTTTTAAAAAAAAAATTTTTTTTTTTGGGGAAAAAAAAAAAGGGGGGAAATTTTCCCCCCCTTTTTTGGGGCCCCTTTTAAAAATTTAAAAGGGTTTTAAAAATTTTTTAATAATTTTTTTAAAAAAAAAATTTTTTTTTTTAAAAAAACCCCCCGAAATTTTTTAAAAAACCCAAAAAATTTTTTGGTTTATTTTTTTGGGAAAAAAAGGGTTTGGGGGAAAAAAAATTTTTTAAAACCCCAAAAAAGGTTTTTTTTTTTGGGGAAATTTTTAAAAAAAAAGGGGGTTTTTGATTCCCCAAAAAAAAACCCCCTTTTTTTGGGGGGAAAAATTTTTTTTAAAAAAAAAGGGGGGGGTTTTTTTTTGGGGTTTTTTTTTTGGGGGGCCCCTTTTAAAAAAAATTTATTTTCCCTTTAAAAAAATTTTGGGGGGTTTTTTTTTAAAAAAAAATTTTTTTTTTTAAAAAAAACCCCAAAAAAAATTTTTTTTTTTTTTAAAATTTTAAAAAATTTTAAAAAAATTTTTTTAAAACCCGGGGGGGTTTTTGGGGGGCCAAAAACCCCCCCGGGGGGGGAAAAAAAATTTTTCCTTTTTTTTTTTTAAAAAAAATTTTAAAGGAAAAAACCCTCCCCCCCCCTTTAAAAAAATTTTAAAAAAAAAAAAGGGGGGGTTTTTTTGGGGAAACCCTTTTTTTGGGGCCCCCCCCCCCTTTTTTTTTGGAAATTTCCCCAAAAAGGGGGCCCCTTTTTTTTGGGGAAAAAGGGAAAGGGGAAAAAAAAAAATTTTAAAAAAAGGGGGGGAAAAATTTTAAAAAAAAAAAAGGGGGCCCCCTTTTAAAAAAAAAAAAAAGGGGGGGTTTTTAAAAAAAAAAAACCCCAAGGGGGGGGAAAAAAAAAAGGGGGGGTTTTAAAAAAACCGGGTTTTTCCAAAAAAAAAAAAAAGGGGGGGGTAAAAAAAAAAAAAAAGGGGGCCCCCCTTTTTTTTAAAAAGAACCCAAAAATTTTTTTTAAAAATTTTTAAAAAAAAAAAATTTTTTTAAAAAAAAAAATTTTTTAAAAAATTTTTTAAAGGGGAAGGGAAAAAAAAAAATTTGGAAAAAAAATTTTCCCCTTTTTAAATTTTTTTTTTCCCCCCCCCAAAAAAAATTTTTGGAAAAAAAATTAACCCTAAAAAACCCCTTTCCCCCCAAAAAGGAAAATTTTTCCTTAAAAAGGGGGCCCCCCCTTTTTTTTTTTGGGGGGGTTTTTAAAAAAGGAAATTTTTTAAAAAAAAAACCCCCCAAAATAAAATTTTTTTTTTTAAAAAAAAAAAATTTTTTTTGGAAAAAAAAAAAAAAACCAAAAATTTGGGTTTAAAAAACCCTTTTTTTGGGAAAAAAAAAGGGGGAAAATTTTCGGGTTTTTTCCCCTGGGGGGGGTTTTCCCCCCCCCCCCCCTTTTTTTTCCCCCCCCCTTTTTTTTTTTTTTAAAAAAATTCGGGGTTTAAAAAACCCTTTTTAAAAATTTTAAGTTTTTTTTTAAAAAAAAAATTTTTTTTAAAAATTTTTAAAAAAGGGCCCCCCAAAAAAAAAAAAACCCCCCAAAAATTTTAAAAAAAAATTTTAAAAAAATTTTAAAAGGGCCCCGGGGGGGCCCCCTTTTATAAAACCCTTTTTCTTTAAAAAAAAATTTAAAAAAAAAGGGTTTTTTTCCCAAAAAAGGGTTTTTTTTTGGGAAAAAAAATTTTTTTCCCCCAAACCCCTTTTTTTTTTAAATAAAAAAAAATTTTTTAAAATTTTTAAAAATTTAATTTAAAAATTTTTTTTTAAAAAAAAATTTTTTTGGAAAAATTTTTCCCGGGGCCCTTAAAAAAAAAAAAAAAATTTTAAATTCCCCAAAAATTTTTTTGGGGAAAATTTTTTTTAAAAAATTTTTTTAAAAAAAATTTTTTTTTAAAAAAAAATTTTTTTTTTTTAAAAAAAATTTTTTTTTTTTTAAAGTTTTTTTCCCCCCCCCAAAAAAAAAAAAAAAAAAAAAAAAAAATTTAAAACTTTTTTTTTGGTTTTTAATTAAAAAATTTTTTTTTTAAAAAATTTTTTTTTAAAAAAAAAAACCCCCCCTTTTTAAAAAAAAAAAAAAATTTTTTTTTTTAAAAATTTTGGGGGGAAAAAAAAAAAATTTTTTTTTTTTAAAAAACCCCTTTTTAAAAAAATTTTTTTTTTTTCCCGGGTTTTTTTTGGGGGCCCAAAAAAAAAAAAAATTTTTTTTTAAAAAAATTAAAAAAAAAAAAAAAAAAAAAATTTTTTAAAAAAAAAAAAAAAATTTTTTTTTTAAAAAAATTTAAAAAAAAAGGGGTGGGCCCAAAAAATTTTGGAAAAATTCTGGGGGGTTTTTTAAAAGGGGAAAAAAAAAAAAAAAAAGGGGGGTTTTTTTAAAATTTTTAAAAACAAATTTGGGGTTTTTTAAAACCCCGGGCCCCCCAAAAAAATAAAACCCAAATTGGGGGGAAATTTTTTTTAAAAAAATTAAAAAAAAAAAAAAACCCCCCCTTTTTTTTTTTTTTTTTAAAAAAAAAAATCCAAAAAAAGGGGTTTGGGTTTTTCCCCCCGGGGGTTTTTTGGCCCCCCCAAAAACCCCCCCCGGGGAAAAAATTTTAAAAAAAAATTTTTTCAAATTAAAAAAAAAAAATTTTTTCCCTTTTTTTTAAAAAAATTTTTTTGGGGGGGGAAAAAATTAAAAAAAACCCAAAATTTTCCCCAAAAACTTAAAAACGGGAACCCCAAAAAATTAGGTTAAAAAAAAAAACCCTTTTTAAAATTTCCCTTAAAAAATTTAACATAAAAAAAAAAAAAATTTAAAAAAAAAAATTTTTACTTTCCCCCAAACCCAAAAAATTTGGGAAAAAAAAAACCCAAAAAAAAAAAAAAAAGGGGGAAAAAAAGGGGGGGGAAAAAAAAAAACCCCGGGGAAAAATTTAAAAACCCTTTTGGGGAAATTTTAAGCCCCCTTTGGAAGGGAAAATTTCCACAAAAATTTTTCCCTTTTTTTCCCCCAAAAAAATTTTTTTTTAAAAAAAAAAATTTTAAAAAAAAAAACCTTTTTCCCCTTTTAAAAAAAAAAATTTTTTTTTAAAAAAAAAACCAAAAAAAAAGTTTTTAAAAATTTTTTTTTTTTTCCCCCTTTTTTTTCCGGGTAAAAAAAAAAATTTAAGGAAAAAAAAAAAGGAAAAATTTTTAAAAAAAAAAAAAAAACCCCTTTTTTTAAAAATTTCCCAAAGGAAAGGGGGGGGCCCCCCAAATTTTTTAAAAAAATTTTTTAAAAAAAAAATTAAAAAACCTTTTTTAAAAACCGGGGGAAAAAAAAAAAAGGGGGGGTTTTTTTAAATTTTTAAGGGGGGGGAAAAACCAAACCCGGGGGGTTTTTTAAAAATTTTTAACCCCCCCCGGGGGGGGTTTGGGGAATTTCCTTTTCCCCCAAAACCCCCCAACTTTTTTTTTTTTTTTAAAAAAAAACCCAAAAAATTTCCCCCAAAAGGCCCCCCCAAAAATTTTTCCCCCCAAAAAAAAATTTAAAAAATTTAAAATTTTTTCCAAAAAGGGGGGAAAAGGGGGGCCCCCGGGGCCTTCCCAAAAATTTTTTTAAAAAAAATTTTTTTCCCAACCAAAACCCCAAAATTTTTTAAAAAACCGGGAAAAATTTTCCCCCCCCTTTTTTTTTTTCCCGGGGTTTTCAAAAAAAAATTTTTTTTGGGGTTTTGGGGTTTTTAAAAACCAAAAATTTTTTAAAAAACCCCTTTCCCCTTTGGGGGAAAATTTTTTTTTCCCCCAAAAGGGGAAAAACCCCAAAAAAAAATTTTAAAAAAAGGGTTTTTTTTGGGGGGAAAAAATTCTTTTTAAAAAAAATTTTTTTTGGGGAAAACCGGAAATTTTTTAAAAAAATTTTTTTTTTTTTTTAAAAAAATTTGGGGGAAAAACGGTTTTTTTCCCCCCCTTTTTTTTTTTTTTGGGGGGGGGGGTTTTTAAAAAAAAGGCCCGGGAAAAATTTTTCCCCTTTTTTTGAACCCCCCCCAAAAAAAAACCCCCCCAAAATTTAAAAAAAAAAGGAGTGGTTTTTAAAAAAGGGGGGCCCCCCCCCGGGGGGAAAAAAGGCCCCAACCCCCCTTTTTTCCCCCTTTAAATTTTTTTTTTAACAAAATTTTTTTTTTGGGAAAAAAAAATTTTTTTCCCCGGGTTTTTTGGGCCACCCCCCCTTTTTTTCCGGGGGGGGAAAGGGTTGGAAAATCATGTTATGGTATACTTGGATGACATAAAAATTGTTTCGAAAACCTTTGAAAAAAACATTAAAGGGAAATTTTTGGGGCCCTTTTTTTTGACCGATTAAAACTGGTTTGGGGGTATCTGAAAAAATATTTTCCCTTTAGGTTTCTCGTAGATGCTAAAAGGGGGAAGACCCGATGCCTAAAAAAGGGCCCAAACTATCGGAAATATACCTCTTCCTCGAAATGTTACAGAGTTTGCCAATTTATTGGAAAATGCTTCTTGGTATAGGCCCTTTTTTGCCCAATTTTTTAAATTTGGCACCAATTAAAGCCTTACAAAGAAAAAGTGAAAATGGGAAATGAACCGACAAAAATTTAAAAATCCTTTACATTAAACAAGGAAGCTTTAGTCACTGCGCCTGTGCTTACTTCTGGGGTTTAAAGTTTATGTTATTTTTTTATTTTTTGGGAAGCTTCATCAAATTGAAAAGGGGCATACTATAAATCTTTAAACGAGATAAATATTTTAAATCAAGGGGAAAAAATCGATTTAAGAAAAAGTCAATAAAAAAAAAGCCCGATAAATTACTCTTATATAAAGTTATGGGTGAAAATATAACAAAGGGGTTTTGGGTTTCTTTTGTAGTTATTAGTCTTAAATCAAAATTTGGGTTAAAATTTTTTTTTCAATAAAGAAGATGTTAAAAAAAATTTTTTAATACCCCTTTTTTAAATCTGGGAGCGCTTTTTGCTTTTTTTAAAAAAACGACCAAAAATATAAGCGCTTTTATAAATTTCCCGGTTAAATCTAAGCTTCGTAAAAACTTTAAGGGCGGGTTTCGTAACTGTTTTAAGTTTCGTGCAAGAACATATCGCTCCACCTTTTTAAAAAATGACACAAGTTTAAAAAACCCCGAATATAATAAATTGCAAAAAAATAAAATTACATATGGCCCAAAAATTTAAAAATTAAAAGCAACTTAATAGCAGTAAAACAACCAAAAAAAAAAATGTTTTTTTTTTTCACGTTTACCTTTTGAAATTAAAAGGGCATGGCCAATAATTTTCAAAATTTGGGGTTATTTTTGATGCAAAATCTAAAAATTTTTTAAAAATTTTTTTGCGAAAAAAAAAGGGGCCCAAAAAATAAAGATCAAATTTAAAAAACCTTTTTTTTTGAGAAATAAGTTGGTACTTTACTCTGTACGTAACGTCCCTGGATAAATTAAAAAATTTGGAAAATTGGTTAAAATGCAAAAGGGAAGGGGAAAAAAAAAAAGTCCACCCAAAATTTTGTAGCCTGTCTTAAACGGGTTTTTTAATATTTTGCAAAACGTTTAAAAGCTATTTTAGGGGCCTTTTTTTTAAAACATGTTTATAAACTTTTTGTTTTAAAATTTAAAGGGGTTACAATAAGTTCTAGAAATATTGCCCATAATTACGAGGCATCCCCCTATTCCCATTAAAAAAAAAAATTTTAAAAAAAAATTTAAAATTTAAATTTTTAATTTGCCCCAACCTTTTGGGGGCGGAGAGTTGCCATAAATTGGTTTTTTTTTTTTTCTAAAACAAAACAAAATAGTAAAAAAAATTTTGAGACAAAAAGTTGTATTTTTAGTTACTTAATCAAAAAAAAAACTATAAAAAAAATTTCAAAAAAGTTAGTGGTGTACATTTTTTTTTAATTATTTTGGATAAGGTGCCCCCCTTTGACGTCACTGGACTTAAAAAAATTTTTTAGGGAAAGGCCCCCCAAATTTGGCCCTTATTACTAGAAATAACCCCGATAAATTTTAAAAAAATTTGCTAAAATGGTATTTACGATAATTACAAAAAAAACCCATGTTTTTACACCCGTATCTTAGAAAGTATGTTTTCGAACCCATATTTATAGAATTTTTTTTAAAAATTTTTTTTAAAAAGAAATCGCCTTTTGAATTTTTTTTAAACACCATGTAATTTTTTTGGGGGGTTTGGGGGTGTTTGTTTTGGGGGTGTTTTGTGTGTGATCGATAGAATGACCTATAAATAGAACACTCTGTCTGTATTGTCGGAAAAAGATTTAGATAGTTTGACTTGTACGCTAAAATTACATTTAAATTAATTAAATTTAAATAAAAATGGCTTTGTTTTAAGTCAGATTTTTTTTTGCAAATAGTAACATTTTTTTCTTAACAATAAATTTTTAAAAAAATTTTTTAAAAAACTATTGTTTATAATATTGTCATAGGGTAATAGAAACTATTGTAATACAAAACAATTTTGTGTGTTACTTAAGTGGGTAATAACTTAAATTTAAAATGTTATGGTTTAAATATATAAAAATTTTTTGACAATTATAGTTGTTCCTTTAAATTTTTTTCCCCCCCGAAATTTGGTAACGTCAGCAAAAATTTTTTGGGAGCGTCCCCCCCCCAGACCCCGGCCCCACTACCCTGAAAAAGGGGGAAGGGGGGGAAAAACTTTGGCAACATACAATTTAACTTAGCTAAGTCGTCTGAATTTTTTTGGGGGAAAAAATGAAAAGCCCCGGTTTTGATATCCCCATTGACAGCCCCTAAGCATTTTTCCCTCTTGGAGTATAGGGGGGGTTTCCCTTTTTTAAATTTTTGGGTTTCCCCCCCAAAATAAAAAAATAAAAAAATTAAACATCTTTTTGGTTTTTTTGGGTTTTAAAATTTAAAACTATCAGAGGGGTTTTCCCCCGGTTTTTTAAAAAGAAAAAAAGAAACACCCCCAATTTTTTAAAAAAACTTTTTTGGCCAATTTTTTTTTTTTTTTGGGGAACCCCAAAAGTTAACCCCTTTAAAAAATTTTTTGCTTTTAAAATAAAAAATTGGGGGTTTTTAAAAGTTGCTTTCTTTCAAAATTTTTTTAAAAGGAACAGGATATTGAGGCCCGGAAAAAAATTTTGGGGAAAAAATTTTCATTTTTAAAAAATATTTTTTTGGGATAAAATTATTTTGGTGACGTGACCTAGTCCCAAAAGGGGGGCCTTTCAGTTTTTTTTTAGAAATGGGGTTAAGGGAACCACCCCCTTTTAAAAAACCCTTTCCCCTTCTCTACCCAAAAAACCCTTTTTTTTTGAAAATGGGCCCCGGGCCCTTTCCAAACAAAAACGCTTGAAATTGTAATTTCAATGTTTTATTAATAAATAAAAAAAATTTTTAAATTTCGACCGAACCTCAACTCCTCCACTTAAAATTTTCATGCACCTTTACCCTTAAAAAAAAGTGGCATATTGTATTTTTTTAAAGGGGTTTTATTCATTTTTTTTAAAAAATTTTAAAAACCCTTAATTATTTGACAGGCAAATAATTAACAACATTTTAATGTTAGTAGGCTATTGGTATTAATCATATCAGTACTTTTAAGAGTTACTTTTTTTTTGATAGCCTTTTAAGCCCTTTTATGATTTTAAATTTTTTTTTTTTCGTATTTTAAAAAAAAAAAACCAAAAACAATTTTTTTAAATTTTTCTGAAGCGGGCGTAATAACACTAAGCAAAAAGGGGTTTGCCCCTTTTGGTTTTTTTAAAGGACTGGCTTGGAGGGGGAAATTTTTAAAAAAAAATAATTTTTTTAAAAAAAAAAATTTAAATTCTGGGGGATTTTTTAATAATTCGCAACAAGCAACAAAAAATTTGTAAATTTAAAAAAGGGATCTTAGGACACTGTGAGAAAATATCTAACGTAACTAACAAAATCGTAAGATGTAGGCACTAAATCTATAGAAGTGATTTTTTTTGTTTGTCCCCAAAAAGTGGTAATATAGTTCCCAAAATTTTTGCTCTTTCAAAAAAATTTTTACCTAAATTAAAAACACATCAAGTGTTGAATTAACGTCAAAACAATGTTGTTGACATATGTTTTTTTTGAACCTTTTATTGACGCAGGAATTTTCATTCTGAAGAAAGTGAGCAGGAAGGGACCGATGTGTTGATACTGCTTCCAACCAGACAGGAAATTTTTCAACAGCAAAAAAATAAAACATTAATCTCAAAAATAACATAAACAGGGTTAAATACGTCCCCATCTGCTCCCCAAAAAGGGGGGAAACCCCCCCTTTCAACTTGGCTTTTTGTCGAAGTGAAATCATTTATAAACATTTGGAAATGCATATCCCATACTTGTAGAGACTGTTAACATTTTTGTAGTTAATTTTTAACTAACTTTATGGAAGGGTTTAAACCCCCATCTTCTGACCGGTTTTGTTTTTTATCAGACCTTATCAGACAAGTTAGTCAAAGGTGAAAACCCAACTAATTTCCCCGCATGTCTATAACATTACTTCACGGCAAGTCAGTGACACTAAAAAAAAAAACAGTATGTTTTGGTCTTTTTTAGCAGATGGCGTAGACGTCTGTTACCGTTCATGGGGGTTTTTCACATTTTTTTTGGGGGGTTGATTTTTTAAAGGGGCTGGAAATTCAGTGTCTAAACTCCCCGAAAAGTCCCGAAGAAAAAAATCCTTTTATCACTTTTTTAAAAGAAAAAAAACATAAATGACACTGTACAGGGTTTTGATTATATTTATACGTGGGTTCTGCAGCCTTTTTTTTTTTTAAAACAGGAAAATTTTTTTAAAAAATTAGGTTTTTTTTATATTTTTTTTAAAAAAATTTTCAGTAAAAAAAAATCGCAATAAAATTTTTAAAAATATGGGGAACATTTTTTTTTAAAAAGGAACCCCCCTTTTATTATGCGCACAAAAAAAGATCTTTTTTTTGATTTCAAATATAAAAATTTTAAAGATACTTGGATGAACCATTAGTATAAAAAAAAATATGAAAACAACAAAATTGTTTTAAAAGTTTAAATTTATCATTTTAACTATTAAAAGTAGTTTTTTTGTATTGTTTTTTTTCAATGCGCTATTCAGAAAAACAAAAATCGCCATTATGCGTTTTTATGGTAACAATAATAATATGGGGACAGTGAAAAGGGAATATTACTTATTATATCCTTAACAACGGTACCATCATATATACTATTAAATACATTAATAGTGGGAACTTAATAAAACAGATAAAAAAATTTATTTAACCTTAAAATTTTACAAATTTTATCCTTATAAATTTATGTCCGTTCAGAATTTTCCCTGAACAAAACACAGGGACCGCCCCTAAGTATGCATTGGAAATAGCTAGGTTTATCCCGGGATCCAGATTTTAAAAAAAATTTAAAAGTCTTCCTTCACTTTAGCAGGAATGTTTAATCACAAAAATAAACATTATTGGTCCAGAGAAAACCCTCACCAAATTCAGCAACATAACAATTTTATTTTTTTTCATGGCTTTCTTGATACTAATATGAAATTTTTTTGTAATTTATTAATAATTTACCAAAAACTATCTAAAAAAAGGTTCATCCAAATATCTTTTTTTTAATATATATTTGAAATCAAAAAAAAAAAAGATCTTTCGTTGTAGCGCATAATATACAGGGTGTTTCATTTAAAAAGTTGAAGTTTCCTTTTTTTTTCCATTTCTTTATTGCAATATTTTTTGCTAAAAATTTTTCCCAAAAGATAGGGGGGAAAAAAACCTTTTCCAATTTTTATAAAAAATTTTTTTTTCTGTCTTCAAAAATAAAGGCCTAAAGAACCACATAAATATAATCAAAGACCCTTTTTTTTTTATTATACTGGCACTTTCTCAAATTGATGTGATAAAACTGTATGGAATAAATTGACAAAGTGCTGAATTTGGCTAAAAAAAAGGGGAGTTGCAGTGATGGAATGTCCCCGTTCTGATGGGGTACATGATGAAAATTTTTTCGAGTTATAAAGGGCCCACGCGGCCAATTTTTTTAGTTTTAAAAATTTTTTAAAATTTTTTTTGCTCTTATAGTGACCATTATTTCCTACCAGTTTTTTATTTTATGCACTACTACTACTTTTGCATATCAAAACAACGATTTAATTATAAAAGTAGCTTCTTTTGTGGGCCCCCCAAAAAAAATTGTGTATTATCTTTACCTGCAGCAGCAGTTTTAATTTTCCCCAAATTCTTAATTGCACCCAAAAAAAGGGGTTTTGTTGCTGCTTTTAATGCCGCATCTGTTTTTTAAAATACCTTGTGCTGCATGATTTATTTGATCGAGAATTCCATCAATAAACATTGAGAGCATAAAAACAAAAATTTTTTTTTAAAATTTTAAAAATTTTGAAGTTTTTCAAAAAATTTTTTTAAAAGGGAAACCCTTTAATTTTAATTTATTTTTTTTTTTAAAATTTATTTTTAATTTTAAATTTAAATTATATTAAAATATATATAATATATATATATATATATATATATATATATATATATATATATATATATATATATAAATAATTTTTTTTTAGAAAAAAGGTTTCTGGCAATATTTTTTTTTTGTTGTGTATCTGCTATATACTCTTTATAAAACATTGTACCAAAGACGTCTTGGAATACAAATGTGGTACTTTTTCTCTAAGATCACTTATTGACCATCAACACAATAGCTTGGCTATAATAAAAAAAAAAAGATATTGTATAGGGTTTTGTAAGTATTGGTCGTATTCTTCAAGATGGGATTATTTAAAAAAACAAAAAAAACATTACGTTTTTGTTGAAAAAAACAATAAAAAAAAAATAAGAGCATGTTAAATTTCGTTGGGACAAAATTGAAAAATTTTCAAATTGAGTAGCCCTCAGAACAAAAAATTTTAAAAAAATTTGTTTTTTTTTTTTAAAAAAAACGGACTATTTAACGTCCTCAGCAACTGTTTAAGGTTATAAAAATTTCTTATAAATAAATAGGGTTTTAAATTACTAGTAAATACGCTTTGTTTAATATACCAAAATTGTAAATCGGGAAATTTGGGTTCCCAAATTTTTGGGGGTCCCCCAAAATGACCGGCTTTTAAAAGGGGAAAATTTTTAAACAATAATAAATATTAAGTTCCTGCACATGGTTTATAAAAATTTTTTTCGTTATTTTTTTTTATTTTTTGGTATAGCAATTAAGCAAAAATGGCTTTTTTTTTTTTATTGCTATTTTGCCAAGCATAATACTTTTCCCCGATCTCTAATAATCTTGTAAACACGTTAGGGTTTTTTTTCTTCCGTTAATTTTTTCCCACGAGCGTGGGGAAAAAATCCACTTTTCCGCACGCTTTTGAGTCCCAAAGTTGCACTTTTCCCCACGGCGTAGGGAAAAAAAGAATTTTTTGCACCCCGGGGGGAAAAGAAAAAATACTCTAAAATCTTACAGGTAAGCAAGTTTTTTTATGTATTTTAGTAATTGTAGGCTTTTTATGCAATATAAGAAGCCATTGCAAGTTTTAGTTTATTCTTTTTTTTTGGGTTTTTTACTTGAATTTTCAATTTTTTAAAACACAAAAAAAAACTTTTTTTTAAATTTCCCTGTATAACAATAATAAATGATTATGACAAGTCAAGCAACAATATGTAATCTTGGTGGATTTTAACACATGTCTTTTTTTTTCTTCGTTTCCAGGGGGAAACAAGTAATTGCACAAATGAATTTCAATACAAAAAAAACATTTTTAATGAAAAGGCGTCATAGTTTTTTTTTTAATTAAAAAAAAATCCGAAAAAAATAATTATTTAAAATAGTTCCAGGAGGAGCTCCCCAGTTTTTTATCCGGGATGAAGCAAATACCTAAGTCTGAATTTATTACCAAAAATCCCCGTGAAAAATATGAGAATTAATATAGTCATTTAAAAAACTGGTGAAAAAGAAAGGGGGAAAAAAAAAGTAAAAGAAGAATTTTTTTTGGGCCCCTTTTTTGGGGATTTGCAAAAACATATAAACCTAAATACTTTATGGAGAAAACTCTTTTTTAAAAAAACGTGTCCTCAAAAAAAAAAAGGGGAAATTTTTTTAATTTTAAAAGTTCATATTTCAAGCTAACATCACTACTTAAACACCAAAACGTGGATCCCGGGCCCAAAAAAAAAAAAAAAACTTTCAGCAAAGAAGAAATTTCAAGATTCATGAAAGAAGCACCTGATAATATTTACCTTCAAAAAAAGTTGCAAAAATTTTTTTGGGATTAGCCGGTGCTTGGAAAAGATGAATTTAAAAAAATAATTATTGATGACATACAGGATAATGAACATTTGATAGTGATAAAAATTTCCCTTTTACAGAAAAAAAAACACTTCCAGAATCTTTGTAGTGTCCATTAAACAAATAACGGATTTTTCCCCGCAATTGTACTATAAAATGAAAATTTTGGGGAAAAAACCCCATACCCCACACAGACGTTTTTTGTCCAGTATAAACAAGGGCATGCAGTACCAATGTGGGGGGAAAAAATTCAAAAAAGGGAAAATGCTTTCAAAAATTTTTTTTCATACCTAAAATTAAAAAATCTAAAAAAATTTTCACTGGACATAGTTTTCGTCGATCCTCTGCGACTATGTTAGCGGATTCTGGAGAAGGAATTACCAATGTCAAGGACTTGGGGGCTGAAATCGGGGAGCTGAGGCTACATTGATGAATCCACAAATCAGAAAAATGATATGTCGAATAAAATATTGACCATGAACAATTTCCCCCTGAGAAAAATAAACCCCTTTTTTCAACCCCCTACAAAAAAACGTTTATAAGCCCCCCCCTAAATGAAATTACAGGTTCTGAAAAAAAAATTTTCAAATTTAAAAACTGTTCTTTTTTGTAAATGTTATCAACAAATAATCAAAATTTTTTAAAAATGTTGTAGTAGTTCTTTCAGATTAAACATAATTTACAAAATAATCATTGTTTAATATTGGTATTATCTGACGCTCGTAAGAAAAAAATTTGTTCCCCCCGCTTGCCAAAATGACTTTTTTCCCCCCTTGACTGTTTTTTCCCAACTCCGCTTCGTGGTTTTTCCCGGGGAACGGCGGGCGCTTTTTGGGAAAAAAATTTACTTTGGGCCCCTTTTTTGGAAAATAACTATTTTTTTACCAATACCAAAACAAACTTCATCTCTCCAGACGGGGGATAAAAATTGTTGTAATTTTTTTTTGGGTTCTATTGAATTTGTAACTTAACCAAAAAAAATTTAATTACTGAAATGTGTAAATATTTTTTTTAAAAATGGGGTTTTTTAAAAAAGTCATTTTAAATTTTTTTTTTTTGGAAAAAAAAAATTTTGGGAAAATTGTAAAACTTTTTTTTAAAAAATATTATTTTTTTAAATTTTTAAAAAAAAATAGCTGCACAAAAACTTAAAATTTTTAATTTTTTTTAAAAATACTTGATTAAAGTTTTTTAAAAAAATTTTTTAAAAAATTTCTCAACTTCCTTTTTTTTTAAAATAAAAATTTTATTAAATCATTAAAATATTTTTTTTTTTAAAAAGGGTTTTTTTTTCCGCCACTGCAAATTTTTCCCAAAATTTTTAAAAATTTAAAAAAGTCTCTAAGTATCTTATATCATATCAAATAAGGACGGTTTCGATCGGTTCTTTTTATCTAGTCGGGGGCTTCGAAAAATGGGGTTTTTCTGCAAAAAAAACAAACTAATCTATGTTGGCAAATTTAGTGCTATTGTGGGGTAAAAAGGTGCTGTGAGTATTAAAAAAAATTAAAAAATTTTTTTAAGAAGGGTAAATAGTAAAAAACCCCTTTTTTTTAAATAAAGGTTTTTTTTGAATTGGAATATTTGTTTTTTTTTTTTTTTTTTTAAACAGTATACTTAATATATTGTAGCTTTAATCGGGGGTTTTAAATACGTAGATATCTTCTAAAACTTGGGGGAGCTATTTTACGAATCTGAAAAAAAATGGGGCCAACACAATAACACAACACAAAATTTGGGTTTTATTTTAAAAAAAGGCGGCTCTAGGATTTTTTTTTTTTTTTTTTAAACTAAAAAGTGAGACACACCAAATTTTTTTAAAAAACACGTCTGGCAAACCAATCTTATTGGTGCAGAGTATTTTAGGGCGATAAAAGAAGATGTCAATTTAAAAGGCAAAGACTTAAGCAAAAAACGTGGGTTGCCGATTTCCTTTTTTTGACCCAAGGGGAAAAAGGGAAAAAAATCCTCGGCGGGGGGGCGACAAAAACACACACACACATACTAGTCAGGGGATGCCAGATCCCCACCATTATTCAAATTTAAAAGGTTTGGTTCATTTCACGATCTTAAGAATAGGAACAATGAATGTAAAACAAAAAAAATTTACTCCGTTTCTGGTGAATGATAACAATCATATAGAAAGAAACGCCCGGGGGAACCCCTCGTCTACAAGCTTTTTATGGGCATGTTAATCATTGTTTTATTTAAAAACAACTTTTTAAAAAGGTTGTTGAATTTTATCAGACTTAGGCCAAAAAATAAAATAATAACGTTTCTAAAAAAACCTAAACATTTTTAAAAAAATTAAATTTAAAACCCAATAATAAAAAAAATCTAAAATACCTAAAAAACATTTTCTTTTTTAAAAAATGCTTGGAGACATCCCCCCGCTGAGTTTCCCATACCCAAAACCCTTTAAAAAAAAAAATTCGTTTTGGGAAAATTGACAATCCTCCCCTGTAAGGGTTAGTAATGTGAAATATGTTTGCCCAAATAACTTTTTTAAGGTTATGTGGACACCTTAAATTAGTTAATTAAATTAAAAATCAAGAGGAGTTAAATCCGGTGCTGGTATGAACCCTGCTATAAAAAGCCGTTTTAGAAAAGCCCTAGTGAAAAATTCCCTAAACTGGCATTTCCTTTAAAAAGGCAGCCACCCTACTAAAACCAAATTTCCCGAAATTAACATTTTCGTTCCGCACAGGGGTGTGATTTCCTTTTGAGCATTTGCAAATAAAATTATTAATGTTATCCTGGTCGATAAAATAATAATTCCCCATTATTAAATTAATAAAGTATCTTTAACCATTACAAAATACTAATATTTTTACAATTTTTTTTTTTTGGAACCCATAATTTTTTTAAATGAATTTTTTTTAAATGTATCTTTTTTAAAACATTTCTTTGCTAATAAATATTTTCAAATGACAATACGTCAAATACCCTAACAATTAGGCGCTGCGCCTCGACCGTCGTTGTTTGGAAGTGGAATAGTTGTTGTTCTCTTTTAATGTGGGTCACCTATGTATACTGCTCTTTTACACAAAAATTGGCTCCAAAGCCCTTGCCTTCCCAATCCATACCAGATGCTATTGGCTTTGGAAAACATTTTTAAAAAAGAAATTTTTTTATGTCGGAATTTGGAAAAAAGTTGTTTTTTTTTCTGCAGCGCTCCCAAGAAAAATAGGTCTTAAAGAGAACCCCTTATTTTATTTTTTTGCAAACTTGATTAAATTTTATAGTCAAATCTAAATTTCGAAACATATCTGCTTTTTTCGTGAAATTAGAGATTCAAAATATTTTGTATAGGAAAATTGTTAGGTAAAAAAATTTAAGTGGCTAGGTTTGAAAATTAATATCTCGATTATTACAAATTCATTGTTACCAAAATCATTTTAAAGTACATGATAAGGTTCTTTTTTTGTAAAAGTACCTATACTTAAATTCAGGTGAAAAAAAATACGAGGTAAAAAATTTAAAAAAAAAGCGTTTTTTTTTTTTTTTTGCTTCGTTTTTAAATATATTTTTTTTAATTTATTTTTTCTTTTAGAATGTGACATTTCGGTAGAACGGTTAATTCTTATCTTAAAATGCACTTCTTTAAATTGTAGCCCTAAAGTTTTTTTAAAATTTTAGATGAATTGAAAATTTAAAAAAATAAACCCAACGTTGTAGTTCATTTTACTCCTTTTTTTTACATAGTCAATAAATAACCTAAAAAATTTATGACATTTTAAAAAAATTAAAAAAATTTTAAATCTATCAAATTATAATTAAACTAAATCCAGCAGGTTCATTTTAAAAAATTTCGTCGGAAAAAATTGTGGATAAAAACCTTAAAAAAAATATTAAAATTAAAATTTAAAAAATATAATTTCGTTTTTGCATTTATTTTGCAAAAAATATTCTCTATATTTTTGCTAAAAACGCAAAACGAATAAAATTTGAAATTTTTTTTCAATTTTACTGTTATATTACAACCCAACAATCAAAATTTTTTTGCTTTTACCCTTGTTTCCACGAATCCTTAATTATAACTTTCTTTTTGCATTTATTGTTTTTCTTATTGTAATATATTTATGTATTAAATTTGAAAAGATTACAAGGAAATAATGAATAAAAAAATTTCATGACTCTAAATCAGTATTGAAATCTATGTTTATAAACAGCTCGTCCTCACGGACAAAACAAAACTAACGGGGGGCGCCACTATGCTTATGCAAGTTTTTTATAGGCAATTTTGCGATATTTCGGTTTTACTTTTTTAATTTAAACAAAATTTCGAAAAAAAAAAAATGGAGGATTTGCTTTTGACAGTTGAATTTTTTTTAAAGCGCTGCAAAAAAAAACCAAATTCAACATCAAAATTATCCTTACCAAAGTGATTCTCTTGGAGTCAATTGCATTTGTTATATATTTGGTGTGAATCTTCGGGTTTCCCCGAAAAAAAAAAACCGTAGACAACAGTGGCGGCTGTATTATTTTCAAATTTATTTATCTAAAAATGAGACATGAACCCACACCATATGCTTTGGCCTTAGAATAAAAAATTGATGCTATTAGCCGTTATATGTATTAATCATCATGAAGAACACTGATAAATAAAACTACTATTTTTTTACCACTAAATAGTGGTAAAAAACAAAATTTTTTCAGTGTTTTTATTAGGGAATACTTTGTTAAAGAAATTTTACATTTAGATCTTGAAAAAGTTGAATTTTACAGCGCTCCCGGAAAAAAATATAAATTTCAAAGAATGCTGAAAAATTCTGGTAGTTTTTTTTCGTGAATTCGATCAAATTTTATTGTCAAATCTCAAGTTTTAAAAATATCTGCTTTTTCTTTGAAATAAGAGGCATTTGAAAATATTGCAAGGGAAAATTGTTACGTGAAAAATTTTCCTTTTTTTAGTTTACAAAATTGTTGAAACATGCTTAAAATTAGTTTGTATTGTTTCAGTGATACAAAATAATATTTTTTTTTGTAACGATCATATTTTAAAGAGCATTTTTTCTTTACCAAATGGGTCAGTAGCATCTGATATACATTTTTTTTGTGGGTCCCTGGTCCCTTTTTAAATTAATAAAAATAAAAAAACCCCAGAGCCGCCACTAATTTACAATAATAATTATCACCTTTTTTGAAAAAAATACATTGTTGAAAAATTGCCCAATATTAGATTATAATGTTTCGGTGACACAAAATTTTTTTTCTTTGTTATGGTAAAATTCTAAAGGCATGATCTAAATAGTTCATTTCTTTTAAAGTATTTGTACAGCAATTTGCTGTAAAATATCGTTTACGAATTTTTATTCGACAAATTATAATGTTTAATAAGGCAAAAATGGGTGTTTTGAAGCTTTGGTACCTACCTTTATGATTGTTAAAGTTTAATTTGACACACATAATGAGTAGTTAATTGTCTTAAATTTAAAAGCAGGCAAAATTTTCAATTCAATAAACTTACAATTATAAACCCCGAAAATAATTCGGCCCGATTTTGGCGCATTTTTTAAATTATCTCGGTATAAAACAAATTATATTAATATTTATATTGCGGGTTTTTAGTTAGAACTATTAAACATGTAAAACTCAAAATAATTTGTGATTAAATTTTCCTGACAATTATGGTCATAATTTTCAGCATAATTTTAGTATTTACAAAACGGCTCTAATAATTCAAAAAATTATTGTGGGCAAAAAAATAAAAAAGAAAATCTTTTTCCCCTCGTTATTGTCTTAATAGCCCCCCCTTCTGTCATGTAGAAATTTTTTTTTAAAGTACTTCGCCAGAACAAAAGACTACACACAAAAGGACTGCAATTTTTTAATGCTATTTTAAATTCTTTTAAAACGATGTTGTCGATATTTACTTATTATCGGACTTTATATATCCTGCATTGAAAATGTTTAGGCAATTTTTTATAAAAGTTTTTTACTTCACATAAATAAAAATATTGTCTCAATGCATCTAAACCCTTCAATTAAAAACACGTGTAAAAAAAAGCATTTTCCAAATATTGCACTTTCCCTTAATACTTTTAATCGCTAGTATGTTAATGTAGTGAAGAATATTAAACATAAAGATGAGTTACTCCCCAAACCCCCTTCTTTACTTAGGTTGCAACTCTTCTAAACAATTCGTTAGCTTAAAAATGCTGTCTGAAGGATAATATGATTCGGAGATTGGCATTTTTTTATCAAAAAAAAGGTATGAGGTTTAATTTCGCTAATTTGATGCTTTTTGGAAAAAGGGATAATTCTAATATGTGCGACGGTTGTTACTTACCACTCTTGCCCCCAATAACGCCAGGAGCAAACGGCAAAAAATTTTGGGCTCGGGCTCGGGAGTTTTCAAAACTTATTTATATGTTAATTTCCCCAGATCTATACGTAAAAAAATGCCTTAAATTATTATAAAATGTACTCTTAAAGATTTTGAAATGCATGATTTTTTTTTCCCCTGCCTTCATGTGAAAACCCTTTTTCCAACCATCAATGACCAAATTTCCTTGTTATCCGAAAAAAAAAAAAGCCTGTTTCTATTTACATGACGTATATAAAGGGGAAAAAAAAAATAAATTTTTTAAAAAAAAGGGAAAAAAAAAAAAATTTCCTTAACCTTTCAACCAGGGCGCCGGGGCTCTGAGCCCCCGGTTAAAAAAGTTCGAGGTTTTTTGGGGAAAAAATTTCCCTTTTAAAAAGGTATCATTCTTTACCTTCCTAGCTTGGGGGTAAGTACAACTGCAGCAAGCGGTGGGGTGTGCGTTTTTTTGAGTTGATTTATAATACGAAAAAAATCGGGGGACCCGGCGCCCCGCTTTATGATACTAAATATTTCGGAAGTTCATTTACACATTGGTAAGTTTGAGTCTTTTTTATTATAATCTCGTAGTTGTTTAAAAAAATAATTATGAATTTTTTCAAATTCTATTTTGGGAAAATTTGAAAATTTTAAAATATATATATATAAAAAAAATTTTAAAAATTTTTTTCTTGTTTTAGAAAATTTAGTTACGGGGCAGAACAAGAAAACAAGTCAGCTAGGGGGAAAAATATCCGTTGGATGAAGAGCCGGATGACGAAAAAAGGGGGGGCTGGGTTCTAAAAAAAATTTTTTTGAAACTAAAAATTTCTGATGCGAATCGGAGCAAGATTGTGATGACAAAAAATATTATTATTTCCCCCGAACCAAGAATACCAGTTTTCTTAGGTAAAATGGAACCCCGTCGCGGAAAAAAAAATTGTCCCAATAAGGCCGTTCGGACGGGGGAAGGGGAAAAAATTTTCCGGTTCCCCGGTGTCAAAGACTACGGTAAAAATGCTAAAACCGCTTTGGAATGTTGGTCCTTTTTTTTTACCGATGAAATGCTAAATCTATCGTTGAAAATAAAACCCCCTTTTATATATCTAGACTGGCACAAAATTCCCCCAGAAAAAACTAACACAGATATGGGGGAAAAAAAAAACCCCTTTTTGGTTTGTTATATCTTGCAGGAACACTAAAAAGTCTCGGCTTAATACTAAAGATTTATGGGATAGGGCGGTGTTGGAATCGGGTTTTGGTTAGTGATGTCTAAAAAAGGTTCCCTTTTTTCTGCTTCGATGCTTAATTTTTGGGGGTTTGGACACAAGAAAAGACGTCAGTTTGACAAGTTGGCACCAATACAATTTTTTTTGATACTTTTTTTAAAAACTGAAAAACATATAAGTGAAGCTAATACCACAATTGACGAGAAGCTGGAGGCTTTTGGGGAAAATGTTCTTTCAAGCAGTTTTTCCGAGCAAACCTAATAGATACGGAAAAAAATTTTTTTCTTTGGTTGATTCTGCCACCTCGTATCGAATCTGGGGAATCTATGTTGGGAAGAAACCACCGGGCCCCCCTAGGGGAAAACCTAACGATCCGTCTTTTTTTTGACTGATGGGGGAATATCAGAAACAATAGAAATCAACATGCGACAACTGGTTCACAAGTATAAATCTGAAATTTTTTTTTGGGGAAACCTAAAATTACATATGTTGGCACTAAAAAAAAAAAAATAAAGGGGTTGCCAATTTTTTTCTAACACAAAAACCCCCACATGGTATTCCTCAGTTTTGGATTTCAAGAGAATAATCTATAGTCTCCTACGTGCCCAAAAAAATCGAAATGTAATTCTCGTTTTTAGTTTACATCATGATGAAAATTTTTTTACCCCAACCACAGGTGATAAATGAAAACCCGAGATAATTACATTTTTTAATCATACCAAAGGAGGAGTGGACAATCTAGATAAATTATGTAAACCTACGATGAAACAAAACCCCAAAAGATGGCCCATGGTTGTTTTCTATTCCATGTTGAATATGGCGGGGTTTAAACCCCCCAAAATTTCTATGCTTCCAACAAAAAGGGGTTTTAGTATTATAAGACGATCTTCCCAAAATCTTGCTCTATATTTGACCAAAGACCATTTAGAGCGACGTTCCTTCAAATGAATGTACCACCATCAGTGAGAGCGATACCCCAAGAGGTTGCTGGCACTTTTAAAAAAAAACCCAAATTTTTAAGCAGGGACCAGAAAACGGTGCTATTTTTTAAAAAAGACTCAAAAACAAAATATTATTGCCAAAAATGAAAAAAATTCGTTTGCCTAAGCCATCTTCAAGCTTGGTGTCCTCCATTTCCCCAATACTGCGAAAAATAAAAAATTTAATTTTGGGGTAATATCTCAACTTGTTTAAATCATGAATTCGTTTTTGTTGTGATATATGTTTTTTTAAAAATTTTTTGACCATTCCTCTTTTTTTTTTTAAGTATTCTGTTTGGATAAGTATTGTATGTTTTAAATTTTTATTATAAGTTTTTTTTGTTAATCTTAGAAACAAACGTTGTATTTTTAAAAAAAAATTTTTAAAATTTTTATTTAAAATTTATCCTTTTTTTTTTTTTACCCCGGGTCTCTGAGACCCGGCCCCCCGTTTGGTGTTATAATTTTTTGGCGCCCCGCCTGCGGGGGTTTAAAAAGGGATAAGTAATGGTCTGATTTTTTTTGGTGGTTTTTTTGTTTGTTTTTGTTTATCTTTTAAAAATTTTTTTTTCCCACATAGCCTTTATTTTTTTTTGAAAAAAATTAAAAATTAAACCCCAAAATCTATTTTAAAACAAAATCATAGAGAGAAGATTAAAGACTAAAAGTTATCTTTTTTAATTTTTAATTTTTTCCCGTAATTTAGTTTAAACTAATTTTAAAAAGGGGGCTTTTTTGTATTCATCTTAAAAACAAATCAATTTTAACCTTGGGGAAAAATACCTCCCAGTCAGTACTACCTTTTTTGCCGTGCGAACAAGCGTGCGGGGGAAAAACGCCAATCAGTTTAATTTTTTCTCCTCCCTGTTGACTGGTCGGCGATCAATCACCCCCCGGGCAAAGGGGGAAAATTTAAATTAAATTTTGGGGGGGTTATCGAAGAAAATTTAACCTTAACTGACGTTTGTTAGTGAATACGAAATATTAAATATCTTGATAAATTTAAGCTTGAAACAAGTTGATTTTCTTACACCCCAAAAATTTATTGTCCGCTTTAAAAAAAGCATAACGTTAAAATATATTTTAATAATGGGTATTATCATAATTTTGTCACTGGTTTATCATGAAAAATCCATTTTCTGATTATACAACTCATAATTGGTTTTCCCTTTATTAAAGGAGTGATTAAAAAGTATATGCATGCTATCTCTGAAAAATCGTTTAGGCTACCTAGCCTGGTGGTTTGATTTGCTACTATATACCACAGCTACATATATGTATACTTTATTTATGTCATAGAATTATTTTTTTCTGTCAAACTTGTGATGTTAAATAAAACGAATTTAGTAGTAGCTCGTTACCAGAAAGGGGAAAAGGTAATACAAATAGTAAGCCCATAAACACTGGGCGGCCTGGAGTTGTCCTTATTCCTGTATTATCTTTTGAATACCACTCGATTTTCGTGATTCCCCCAAAAACTTTTCCCCCAAAACAAAAATGCTTTAAACCCCAGACAACACAACTCCTCCTGGGGAAGTCGTTGTATTTCCTGAGTAACGCGGTTCTTCCCCTTTTTAAAAGTATTATCAAAAAATTATAATCATTAAACATCTTGTTGTATTAGTTTAAAAAACTCCGCTAGTTTTGGAAACTTGTAAAAACCAAAAGGGGTACATTAGATACAACCGTTCCGGTCTTTCATCAAGACTGGCTCTTGTCCATCCCTACATACAAAATACAGATGTAATTTTAACTGACATAAGAGAACAATTTAAATCGTTAAAGGGGAAATTTTTTTCTTTTTTCCTATAAATAGATGGCAATGGAGATATCGCGATCCGTTTTCAAAAAAATTTAACTTATATTATAGTGGCTAAAAATTCGCAGAAAAGGGGTCCGTTATTTTTTTTAAAAAAATGACAATAGTATAAGTGAATATTAAGCCCTTTTTTAAACGCGCGATTCTTCGAGCACGACGGCGTAGCCGGGGTTCTCGAAATAGAGCAAGTGTTTTAAAGAATTATTAACAAATCTTTCGCTGTTTTTTTTTTCAAGTTTTTTAAAAATTTTTCAGGGAAAAATCTTTTTTGGGGTCTCATGTTAGACCCCAACTTTTTTTTTTTAGAATGCCGGGCCCCTGTGAAAAAAAATTCCCCGGTTTAAAAAATTTGGAATGTTTTTAGTTTCCCCTTTTTCGTATTGTTGATTGATGTACCACGGAAACCTTTAAAACATGGCGTTTTTAAAAAAATTATTTAAACACGCTTCCCTTTTACTTTCTTTTTTCGGATAACTTTTTTTTCCCCGGTAATTTCCATAATAAAAAATTTTGTAAAAATTTTGGGGAAAAAATTACCCCGGAAAAAATTTTTATCCGTTAAAAAAACCAAAATTTTGGCTCCAAATTCATGAAAATAGGAAGCAAAAAAACGAAATTTTGTTGCAAAATAACGTCCTCTAGTTTATGTGTTTTAAACCCCAAAAATTAAAAAAAAAAAGTTTCCATAAAACACTCTTTAAAAAAATCAAAAAAAGTTTGATATTATGTTCAATTTTTTGTGGTTTGCTTCTTTTAAAAGAACATAAAAAATCTTCACACAATGGGACCTCTTCGGTTCTGGCCCCGGGGATAAGACTGGTGTGCTTAGTTCTATGAACCCTTTGAACTTTTACATCGTCTAGAACAGCAAAAAAAAAAACCCCAAAAAAACTAAATATATATCTACGTTTTTTGTAGAAAAATCTCATCGTATTTAAAATAAAAATTTAAAAAATCCTATCTGATTGTTAAAATAATTTTAAAAAATTAAAATTTTTAAAAATTTTTAAAAAAAAAATATAATATTCTGAGATCCCTTTTTTTTGAAATTTTTGTGTTTTTTTGGAAGATTTAGAATGAAATATTGAACAACCCCTGGCCTTTGGTCTTTTACTATAAAAAAAAAAAGAAAATAACAAAGGAAAATTAAAATTTTCCAATGCTATCAAAGATTTTTTAAAAACAATTTTTTTTTTTAAAAATTTATTAGCGGTCAATTACAACTAAAAAAAACTTCCAAATATTTCTCTTGTCTACTTTAATCATAAGGGTTTTTTAAACCTCTAGGTTTTCCCCTTTTTAAGTTAAAGCCTACCCCCCCCTTATCCGGCTCCTGTTTATGTACCAAGGGTGGCCCTAAAATACGAGATACTGTACTGAAACCTATCAATCGAGGCTTTCGGCAAAAAATTCTACTAAAACGGGGCCCAAAAAAAACCTGGAAAAATTTTCATGTTTCTGAATTGGCACCAAAAAGGGCATAGGTAGGGGAAATAGGTTTAAAGAAGTGGGTATAAACCCTTCCATCTTTAAAGTCAAAAAAAAATTTTAAACTTTTTTTTCCCCAAATTTGTTAGTAAAGTGGTGGGGGGGTTTAAAGTTTCCGTAAAACCCGTATCTTCGAAACGGAAGTCGATTTTAACAAACTTGGTCTGTTAAAAAAACTATTCTTGGGCTATAAAGGAATAATATTTAAAAGTTATGCTAGTTTTACATGTTTGGGGGAGGCTTTTTTTTTCCTGGTTTTTTCTCAAAAAAAAAAAAACCCAGGTAGTTTTTTTAAATTAAAAATGGTAAATGATGACTAAACAAGCCTTCAAAACCCCCTCGATATCTTTGTCTAACCTAAAATTTAGGCCAATGAAAATTTATAAAAACCTCAAATTTTACTTTTTTAACACTAAATTTTTTTATTTATTAGAATAAAATCACCCTTTTAAAAATATTACAAAATTCGCTAAAAGTAAGTTGTATTGCAAAGCAAAACTAATTTCTTGTTTAAATGCATATTCACTTGGTTTTACGAAAAGAAATTAATTAAAGCAGGACATAAAAACAACAAAGCAAATACCTTTTTAAAAATCAAATAATCCTCAAATTGTCAATGTTGTTAATGGTTTCGCGTTACTTTGAGAATTTTTTGCCCCAAAAAAACTTTTACGAACGATAAGCTGTTAATATGCTTGCAGGTTATTTTGAATGTCTTCAAATCCCCAGTAGCAAAAAAATTTAGCGGCTCGTTCAAATCAGGGCGGCGTCCTTCCATGGAGAGTTTTTCCCGATTGGGGCAAACTTATGACCAATTTTCTTTTTGGGGTGGATTCAACGGCAGAAAAAAGAAAGTATTAACAGCGTACTGGGATATATGAAGAAAACCTCATATTAGCACAGAGAATACCCCCGAGTTGGGCATATGGGCATATCAAACAACGGTTCAAAAAAATTTGAAGGACCTAGGAAAATTCTAATGGCCTTAAAATATGGGGTTTTTTAAATTTTCTTTTTTTTAAAAATTTCTTTTAAAATGCCCCCATATCAATTTCGTTTTGTCAGGCCTTGAAGAGGCTTTGATCGGAGGTTGGACTATTCATTGGATGTTGGCATGTACGCAAAAAAAGAGAATATTTATTTCAAATTGTTTGGCCCATAAACCACCTTTAATAGTGAGGAGAAGTAATTGCACTAATTACTGGTCTGCAAAAAATGCGCATTGGTTGCGTAAAACTCAGAACCAAAGGCGTTGGAGAATAAATGTGTGGTGTGGCTTTGGGAGACAGAATTATTGGGCCCTATTTTTCGAGCAATCTCTAAATGGCAATGTCTTTCTTAAATTTTTTTGGAAATAATTGCGGTTGTTGTTGGAAGATGTGCCACTGAAAAAAGGCAAAATTTTTTTTTACAGTTGGATGGTTACCCAGCAATTTTGTTTGTTTTTTGTTAAACTCGGTTAGCATTTTCAAAGATACAAGGGTTTTTTTACGGAAACTTTTGAATCCCACCACTTTGCTTTAAGAGATGCAGTAAAAATTTTAAAAAAGGTTTAGATTATCTCGACTTCAAAGATCAGATTTTTTTTGTTGGTTTAAAATAGTAAAAACACAAAAATCATTTTTTGATTCTGTTCAGTTAAACCCCTAGCGGCCATGTAGGAACTTGAAAATATTTTTCTCTTCCATTTAGTAATAACTTTTTTCCGCAAGCCTCTGGATGGATAGTTCCCAGATAGGTACCTCGCATTCTTTTTGGGCCCCACTTATAAAGGGGGCGCATTTTGTTTATTTCGGGGATTGGAAAACCCAAGGGTACGTTTGGTTTAGACATTCTATATATGATTAAATTTTTTAAATGTTAGTCCCCCAAAATTCTGTCGGATTGAACATAAAAAAAGGGGTTTTTCCCCGTCACCCATAATTGTTTCAATAAAATGTAACAGTTTGATTTCGTCATCAGCAATGTATTTTTTTTTATTTTTTTTTTATTGTAATCAGATACCTACCTTAGCTCTTTTAACAATCTTTTTCAAACAACAAAATCTTGCAAATCCTTCTTTTTCTTGGTAAAACAATGGCTATGGTTCCTTATGGGTTTTGTTAGTAATTTCGCTGCATTTTGTTGGGGGGGTTTTTTTTCCGAATTAAATATCCCATTTTTAAGAGATGATTATCGGTAACTTCTTTTTAAAAATTAACCCCCCATATCTCAAAAATTTTTTCATGGGATGTATGTTAAGGCCTTTTTACCTGGTTTAAATTTAAAGTTCCTTATTTTTTTTGGCCTTTTCTTATTCCCGGAAGATGTTTCGTTTCTCTATGCTAGCGGGATTTTTTTTTGGCCGTTTGTTTGGTGGTCTTTTTTTTGGGTTTTTTTTTTCAATTTTAGTTATAAAGGTTTTTTCTGAAACGGTTAAAATTTGTGATATTTTTGCTATTGTGGGTTTTTTTTTAAATTTTTCTTTGGTTTGTTTTTGTTTATATGGTTTTTTTTTGGTTGGGTTTTAAGTCAATTTAGTGAAGGGGAATTTTTACTAGCGGTTGCGGAAAGCTTTCGAAAACTATTCCCAATCATAAACGATTTACGACATCAGCCGGTCGGCAAAACGGAAAAATGGTTTATTTTCAATTTGTAGGTTCGTCATTGGTTATTTTAAAAATTTGTATGATTGTATTTGTTTTTTGGGAAATTGTCATGTTTGTTTGTTTTTTTTGTGTTTAAGTTATTTAAAAAAAAGGATATCTCACGTTTCCCAAAAACCCCAAAAAACTTTAATACTTTTTTTTAATTTAAAAAACAACATGAGGCATTTAAACTTTTTTTGTTCTCAACCCTGTACCGGGGAAAAAAAAGAAATTCCCCTTTTTCCCACATTGGGGCAATATTTTTTTTACTACCGGGCGTAAATTACCAACTTATCCCCCCTTTAAAGACGAAAAAATTTTACTTTCCCCCGAGTGCGTAAAGAATTTTTTTTTACAAACTAGGGGTAAAGTGAACACATAATTCAAACATGTTGTAATATAATAATTATTTCATTATCAAACATAGTTTTGACACTGGGTATATTAATATGTTAATGGGATATTTAATTTTTTTAAATTTCTAATATATATAAATATTTATTTTATGAAAAATCGACCCCCTTTTAAAAAATTGAATAATTAAATTTCAAAAGGGGGGCCCCAAAAAAATATATAATTTTTTCTGGCGTAGTTAGGACTTTTTATCTTTATTGAGACATGGGACCCAAACCAAATTTATACCAGATGCTTTTTTTTGGCCCCCCGGGGAAAACCCCGGTACAAAAAATTAGTTTTTTGGGAAATTTTCAAAATAAAGTTGATTTTTTTACCGCCCTCCCCCCCCAATATCGAGAAAATCTAAGTTTAAAAAATATATCCTCATAAAAATTTTATTTTTCTTTAAATTTGATCCAAATTTTATCACCCCAAAAAAGTTTCGCAAAATTATCTATGTTTTTTTAAAAACCATAGCCAGTTAAATTTTGCCCCCTCAACAGTTTTCTTTGCCCCATGTTTTTTTGATCCTCAATTTTTAAAATAAACGCAGATATTTTCTCGTAATTTGGAAGTTGGGTAAAATTTGATCAAATTTTAAAACAAATACAAATAAAAATTTTCCCTTTAAAACTTAGATTTGGTGTGGAATGAATCATTTTTAGATTAAAAAAAAAAAAAAACCTAGCTACGCCAGTGGAAAATTTTCACACTTTGTTTTTATAAAAAACTTTTTTATTAATTTCTGTATTGGTGATGATTTAATGAGAGATGCACGAAAATTATAGGCTGCACAGGGTAAAAAATGGTGTGGTTTCCAGGGAAAAAAAATAATATTATCTTCGAATGACAGGGGATTGCTTAAACCTGGAGAAGACGTGAGTAAGGTAACTCATCTGTTTTTATGGTTTTCCTAAAACTGTACCCAACTAGCAAAGGGCCCCCAACAGTCTCTTAAAAGTGGTTCCCGAGTACCAGAGAGGTTGGAATGGGTTCGGCCTCGACAAGTGTGCAAAAAATTTAAACTAAATAAGGGCCGCTCGGGGGAAGTTTAAAATGACCAGCTTGCCGATAGGGGCTACTCCGCCCCCCACAAAACAACGAAAATTATCGATATTCGACCAAAACCCCGGCTCAAGATGATGGAGCTGTAAAAACCGAGCTTAGAAGCAATTACAGGCGACGTTTAAAAAGGTAATTTGGGAATTCCCCTTATTTGGGAAATTTAAAAAGGTCCTTTAACAACATGCCTTTGGGGGCCTTTTTGCTTTACTCTTTTGGAGTGGTTAAGTGGACGGAGGAACTGCTCGAGCTGGACGTCAACACACGAAAAAAGATGCATCTTCCCCCAAACATTCACCCGCGCTCATCAACATCCCGTATTTACCACCCACGTCCCCGGGGAAATCGTGGCCTTTTAAACTTAGAGTGTATGCACAAAAGACTGGTTTTTAGTCTTGCTTGTCAAGTTGCCAATAGTACTGATTCACTGATGCAACTAGTGAGCACACGAAATAGCTG